>PITA01000557.1:0-25828 GCA_004023965.1 Spilogale gracilis
CTCAAGGATTATTCTTAAAACTTCTAAGCATATTAAGACAGGAACCATTATGTTCACCCTTATAAGAGCAACTAGTCAAGAATTCTGCATGTGGTTGTTTTTCAAAAATGATGGCTGAATAAAACGCCAGAGAAATACATTACCATTGCAAGTGCTCTCCAATGTATACCTCATAGTAATCTATACAACTGAATGTGTGAGGAAGACATGAGGTAAACACAAAGAAAAAACATTGGGATTTTTTAGTAGAAGCTTAGCAGAACAGTTATTGGTAGTTATTTAAGCCAGTAAGCAAACATTATAAGCCAAATGATTTATCTGCTCCAATAACTCATTTTCTTCTGCAAGTATTCATTGACTGACGAGTATATGTAATAATCCTAAGTGAAAGTTTAAAAAAATATTGGGGTGGGCATAGAGTTGCTATTAAAGAAGTATGGCATGAATTTTAGCTCCAATTCTCATGGTTTTTATTTTTCTAATAGTTTTTATTCTGGTATAGCAATTCAAAAGAACAGAACTTACTAAATGTATTCGTGGCAAAATTTTCATACTCAAAAATTCCATAAATAACTCTCTAAACATTATATAAATCAAGAATTTTGATTTACATTTTATAGTTACACTATAAGATCTTTTTGTTGTCATATATATATGTTCAAAATCACCTTCAAAATATATATGTGTGTATATATATATATAATTGCCCTTCCCCAAAGGGACTGTTAACGATTATAACCAGCTTACATGAAAATTTGATTAGAATACCTCAAATGGAATTTGCAAGTAAGGACTTTTTATTGAGAAAATCCATGAACATTTCAAAAGATTGATAGGAATGTGTAACTTACTTTGTCAGTTTCATTTTTCATGTCTTGGTAATAAATGTTATTTTGATAAATAAAGATGATTTTTATTGCATTTATTGCACTGTGATTTTTATACAACAATGGTTCCTCAAGTAATATAAGAGGAGGAACCATACTTCAATACTCAAGCTGTTAATTCATGTTTCTTTTGAAGTTATTTGCTACATTTCCACGTCTCTATAAAAACTAGGTGAACTGATGATCTAGATTTCTCTAGGCCCTACAAAATGAAAATCCCAAGGGAAAAAACAGGTATGATTACCTTATAAATATTTCTGGACGATCACTAATTCTAACCTATTTGCCTCTCACCATTGCCTAAGGAACCTTTTCACTTTGCATACATTTGACAAGATAGTGGTAATGACAGTGGGAAAGATAGCTGTACCATAAATAAAACAAAATCCAGTGGATCTGAGTATGTCCCACATCAATCCAGCCATCACTAGGTGAGAAAGGGAAGGAAATTCTGTCCCATCAAGTTACCTGCTTGTATCTGGAGGAACCAAAGTAAAAGCATCAAGGTAGATTAATTCTGAAATCAGTTTCTGAGGCCCATTCAAAGTAATGGTCACAATGCTACTGTCTTCCTATGTCCTTTCGGGAGTCAGGCTTCATTTGACAGCAAAGGCTTCTGAATAAAGATACAACTATATATAGAAGCTTTACCCTATATATAAAATGGTTGTGAAACACTGTCAGTAAGACATGGAATTATCTGTGCCATAAGTTCTGCATTCCAAGTGCTTAGGAATTTAAGGCCAGAAAAAAGCCTGCCATTGTTCAAGAATTGGTAGATGACCTTAGAGATGGAAATAATAATATTACAGAAGGGCCTCAGAAGCATTTTCCAAATGGCATCTGAAATCCTTATGACATGGCCTTTATTGATTTTTCCCTTCTGTAGGGTGCAGATGAATTAATACAATGTAACTGTCACTTATAAACAAGGTTACACATCCTCGTTTCAGTGCACTAACATTCAACAGTCCATTTTAACCACCCACTAGAGTGTCTTGTACCGTATTGGCTAGAAAGCTAAAAACCACATCAAGGATCTTTTTGCAGTTTGAATGTGATTTCACTTGGCCAGTCTCCATATTGCTCAAGGTTAGTAAATTGGAACTGAAGTGGAGGCCATGTTTTTCCTGGTTTTCCTTGCAAGTGTGACTGGAAGCACTTGGAGATCTCTTGTGGCATTAGCAGAACTCCCAATATCTGCTTACTAGTTTTGTGGGGCCTGCAAGGCAGGAAGATGGCCCTCTATTCTGCTGGCACAGACAGTCACATGGGCTGCCTGGTTCTGCAGCTGGCAGGAATGATGGTAGTGCCCCCTGATCACACACAGGGACTTCCTGTCAGGCAGTGGCAGTGAGGTTCTGGAGCTAAGAGGTGAAGTAGCGGCTTCCAAAATTCAGGAGGCAGTTCTGCATCACAGAAGAGGAGCAACTGCCCGTGTACTTATGTTATGACTTTGGAGGTTGCCTATCAAAGCTCAATCTAGATCATCTCTTCATTTATCCCAATGAGACTATATTCCACTAATATGCTATTATAAATACTTTTCTGCTAAAACTGGATTCTGGTCTTTGCAGCTGAACCCTGATCTCTACATATGTCAGTGCATACATAACCTTTCCAAGAAATGGATTTCCAATCCATAGTGGAGAGGAAGAGCAATGCAGGGTGTAAAGGTCTACAGGAAATGGCACACTTTGAAATAACGTTCAGGAACTCATGGGTGCTAACTCAAAATGGAGATGTGCTCTTGGTGACACTGAGCTGCGCTCAAAGACCAGAAGAAGCCAATGTTTAAAACGTTCCCTTGAGGCCAAGTGTTCAGACCATGAGTAGAAGTAATATCTAAGATTTAAAACCCCAAGGATAAAAGAACAGAGAGTGTAGTAAGAATCAAGCTTCTCAGAGTCTGTGAAGCTCTACTTCTGGGGCAGTGTCCTGGAAGCTACAGGCCCCCTTTAGTTCCTAGAGGCAACGGGGTTCTGAGATATGCAACATCCACTCCTGCCATGCAGCCAGCTAACTTCCCCCTGCCATTCTCTCTCTGCCTGTTTCAACTGGGAAGTTAAATGTATGCATACGCCTGTGCTCCCCTAACCAAACCATAGCTCACTTGAAATATTCAAGTCTCTTGATAAGTTTCCTTTTGGTATGATTATTGTGTACTGTTACAGATTCTTCAAGTCTCTCTTTGCCAGAAAATAATGATATTTCCATCTATCCTTGTTAAACTTTTTAACAAAGGTTTATAACAAAGGTTAAAACAAAGGTTAGAAAGTTTTCACAAAGGTTAAAAGAAGGAAAAAAAGGAAAACAAAAACCCTTGATTACGATTAATGGTCACTGTGGGCCCTCGGCTTCTGTGATAAAGGGACAGTCGCCTATTACAGTTTGTGAGGTTTACATGCAGGTTATGGGTAAGGTTGTGCAATTGACAACTGTTTCAGAAAAGCAATGAATAATTTTTTAGTATCAGCATATCCTGTGTAATATTTGGAACACAATTATATTTAAAAAGCATTTATGAGACATACTGAGATTAAAAAAAAATGTATTCCCTGTTTATCTGAAATTCCAATTTAACTGCCCATCTTGTGTTTTAACTAACAAACCTAATAATGAAACACTTCTTGCAAGCACTACAACTCCACAGTGATCTTAGACTGAGCTTCGGTGCCTGATTTAGGATACCCAACTGCAGGCAGAAGCAAAGAGCTCAGGGTGCATAATTTACAGCATTTTATTAAACAGGGGATAAAGAATAAATGAAACACTTAATTGGCTTCAGATTCTTGCTATTTCCTGGATTTTGCTTTCTTGAACCTAAATCCAAATATACTCTTGCCCAGAGGATGCAGCCCACTTTCTGGCATTCTATAACCACGTTCTTCCCCTTGGCTGCCTGGAAGCTCAAAAAAAAAAAAAGTCTCTGTTTCTTCTTCATCCTTTATATAGACAAGCCACCTCAGATTCTTTTAGAACAAGTGATAGATTGTACAATATGGATTGAAATAAGGGAGCTGGTTTTCCTCTCTGGCAGCCATGGATAACCAGTGAAATAAACAGTTCTAAAAATGACACACAACCGAAAATGCCTTCCTAATTTTTCCATCTGTGGGGAAGAAAACATAATGATCATGCTTCTTGAATAGTTACAGAAGTTAGAAATCTGGCTATCCAAGTTTAGAAGCAGGGCAATATCTTACACTACTGTTGGCTGAATGTATGAATGTATGCCCCAGAGCAGAAAAGCTATTCCAGTGTTTCAACTTTTATTTACTCTATACTCTACGTTATAGAGCATGTACTCTATAGCACAGAGAAGAGAGCGATATCAAACAATTTTGCATTTTTATTTGTTAAAAGTGCTCTTCTCTTCCATTATGAGAAGTGAAAATGCAGCTTAACTTTGAAATGTAATACATAGCTGGAAAATAAAATAATTTGCAGCATAGTTAAGTTTTGCTCAAGTCTGGAGAGATCACATGAAAAACTCTCAGACTAGCAATTTGCTGACTCGCAAATCACTATATTTTCAATCAGCCTAATATGGCAGTTGTTTTTCATAGGCAAAGAAAAGCTAAGGAAGACTTACGGTCTGTAGATATTTGGCATAGGTTGGCAAAATTTAGCTGCTAGTTTTCTTCTTATTCTTGTTATCCGTTTTCCATATGGGACTTATTATTATCAACAAGAAGAAATAATAGAGGCAAACAGAAGCAAGAGGAAAGGTCCGGACTGGCATGCATTAACTGCTTGTCAACTATGGTTTTCCTAATGAATTGCCCTGTTGCTCTGTATCTCACTGATTACAGTACAACAGCTTTCATTAGTCACTGCAAATAAGACTTAGTGCCACCTTATTTATATTCTATTGCAAATAATTAGCATCTCATATTAGAATAATCCAAGACATTTCTGAACTTACAGCAGGATTATTTGACATCATCCAATACTTGATTCCATCCTGAACAAGCTTGAAAACAGATTCTGTGCTTTTTTAGTTACAACGGTGTCACCAATGAATTCTACCATAGCTTAAATTCCTGCCAATACTGTAGCTGGGATATCAAAATGCTGCCGTAATTAGACCTTGCAATCCTGACTTCCCTAGTGGTACAACTGTCACAGAAGGGGAGGAATTGATATTCAAAGTTTATAATAACTCAAACCTTTACAATTATTGCTAGAACACGACTGCTACCACTTTGAAAGGCAGAAAGCAATTTAAGAAAAAGCTTTATTACAAAGGTAAAAGACGGGGAAAAAATGGCATCATATGCTTTGCTGACCGATGCCTTTTCTCTAAAAGTTTACAATTACTTATTAAAACTCAAATCTGATTATTATTAACTTGGTGATAAAGTTTTTCTTTTGAAAACATAGCTGCCACATTTAATAGACTGTAAAGCCCGTTCTATTACACAAATTAGAACTTTGAGTATTCTAGAATTAAATACATAGATTTGCAGATATTATTTACATAACCAAATTTATAGAAAGCATTTTGTACAAAGCCAGCTATTTATCATCCCTATATAAATAATGTGCGTGGGGGGGGGGTGTATGGACTTACATATGTACACATGTAATTCTTTATATGAAACTCATGCTTTCTCCAGCACGCACATATAATAAGACAGGAATCAATGCATCAGATAATTCTGAATTTGTGTGACTATGTTGTTCCCAGCTAAAACGAGTTAATCTGAACATAACATCTCAGAATAGGGTAACTCTCAGCCCCCCACGCAATGGCTGGGTCCATACATCTGCTCTTACTTCTGTGATCTTTTCATCACTGGAGTCTGTACCATGTGTATAGAACCCCATAAATGCTTCAGGACCTCATGAGATAGTTGAGACTCCTGGTGCAGTTAACCAACTCAGCCATCCCTAACCCTTTACATATTACTTCTGTTTCCCCTTAGTCACTGATCTAACACCTATCTCCAGATGGCTGATCTGGGGGCCCCTTCACTCACAAGAGCAGTCATCAGCTGACTCTTTGTGCTTCAGTATTTTACAGTCTTCAACTAATAGTTAACTATTTTTATTAGACATTTCACAAAACAGGCAAGTAGATGTTGAAATGAAATATAATAATAATAATGATAATAATAATAATAATAATAATAATAATTACCCCTAGGTACAAAGAAGTAAATACAAACATATTAAAAATAATAGTATTTAGGCTGTTGGCTAAGGGTTCTCAGAAAATGCAGTAGAGATTAGAGGTTAAAAATCAATGATGATAATAAAATCTACTCAGTTGATAAAGGCCTTTCATACAAATTATCTTTTCTATGAAAAGATCGAAAACCTTCTTTCACGTTAAATGCTTTATTCCTTACCACAGCTCTCAATGGAGACAGTGAATTAGTTCTATTTGAAGAAAGCTCTTCAAACAAAGCCAGCTCCTGCGGGTTACTTACAAGGTCACTATGACCTGTAGGAACAAAGGGGTGTTTATTCTCCTCCTGGCAATAGCTAGCTGGTCAAATCCAGGCCACAGTTCCCTAGGGGGATAGGCTGTGGTTTAAGACACTGGGATGATAATTAGGTCCTATATAGATGAGGTCACAGAGAACATAGTAAACAATTATTTGATATCCAAGGAAGAGGATCATTAGAACTTGTTTGAAGCTGATACATAGTCCGCCTCCTTCCCAAATGTCTGCCTAAAATGAACCAGGGAATTTGGAAACTCTTCTAGGAGTCCTTACCCTCATCCATCTATCTAAAGAATATGGACAAATGCATGGGTTCAAATCACTCTGCCATTATTATTAGGTTTTAATCTTTCTGTGCCTAAAGCTTCTCACATATATAAACATAAAGAAAATACCAACATGTATATAAAATACATATGCCTTATGGGATTTTTGTGACGATGGAACAAGTTACTACACACATAAGGGCAAAACACTGCCTATAGACAGTAGGAGCTACATACGTGTTGGCTGTTTTTTCTACTGTTAGGAAGATGTGATGCAGAGAAAATAAATCATTGTAAACTTATAAAAGGAATTCCTTCCTTCCTCCCTCACTCCCTCCCCCCCTTTTCTCTCCTTCCTTCCTTCCTTCCTTCCTTCCTTCCTTCCTTCCTTCCTTCCTTCCTTCCTTCCTTCCTCCTTTCCCCCATTCCTACTTTCCTCCTTTCTTTCTTTCTTTCCTTTCTTCTTCCTTCCTCCCTTCCTTCCTTCCTTCCTTCCTTCCTTCCTTCCTTCCTTCCTTCCTTCCTTCCTTCCTTCCTTTCTTTTGAATATTTTACTTATTTATTTGACAGAGAGAGAGCAAGCACAACCAGGGGAGCAGCAGACAGAGTGAGAGGGAAAAGCAGTCTCGTGAGCAGGGAGTCTGATGCGGGGCTCAATACCAGGACCCTGGGCTCATGACCTGAGCCAAAGGCAGGCGCTTAATGACTGGAGCCACCCAGGCATCCCAGGGAATTTCTTATCCAGCTGTTATTAAAGGGACCTGGCTGTGGCCTTACACAGCCAGTCCCCTACCTCATACTCAATTTGATATGCAGACCTAAGGCTCACATTTTGGTTTCTAAGAAACTTCTCCATTAAAGTGTCTGAGCAGGGTAACTGATTCCAAATTCTGCAGCAGAGGAAAAAAATAGTCAAAAGGAGTTTGACACATCTTGTTGCCCAAACGTGTGGACATACTTATGTAGATGATTTTTCTCTCTCTGTATAAGCAGAAAAGCATATACATAGGGCTCTATTAATAAGGAACACAGTTTCACCAAAGTAGGAGATATTGTAAGAAGTAGAAGACATTCCAGAAAAGAGATGTAGGAGGTCAAATAAACAATAGCTTGAGAGGAGAGTTGACTATGCATGCCGAACCCCTCCTAGCTCCAGGGAGCTGAAATCTCTGAATGACTTCACTTATTACAAGATGCTCAGAGGACACAACATATACACGCAGGTAAACAGCCTGGGACTGAAATGTTCATGTGGGGTAGAAAAGAAGTATCCCGTTTCCTGGCAAGGTGTGGACTTTATAAGTTCCACCAATGCAGAATGCAAAGCTTAACTGCTGTGCACCAATTCAACAAACATAGCCCAGGAAAGGCTCACCGTGGAAGGAACAAGAGCTTATGTAAAAATCTGTCAGAGAGTTACTTAGAATGGCTGGGCTGAGATCAAACTGCCTTTCTGGTCTGGTAAGATTGTAGTAACTCTGAGAAGATTGAGAGATAAGAGTTGAAACTCCAATATAAACCAGGAAAAGCCCTAATATAGAAGCAACCAATAGTTAGGGGCTCCTGGGTGGCTCAGTTGGTTAATCGTCTGCCTTCGGCTCCGGTTATGATCTTGGGGTCCTGGGATCAAGCCCTGTGTCAGGCTCTCTGCTCAGTGGGTAGTTTGCTTCTCCCTCTTCTATTGTTCATGCTCTCTTTCTCTCTAGTAAATAAATAAAATCTTTAAAGAAAAGAAGTAATTAATAGTTAAAATAAGGATTAGAAAGGAAATAAAGGAATACACAATATGATGGTTCCAGGCAGTTTTCTGTGTGTGTGTGTGTGTGTGTGTGTGTGTGTGTGTGTGTATAGGAGAACACACAAAAATTGATGGACTATAAAGGAATAGCATGAGATCTTTGTAGTAATGGAATCCTAAGCTGATTGTGATAATAGTTAAAACAACTTTACACGTGATAAAATTGCACAGACTTATACACACGTACTAACACACATACACAAGTGAATGTATGGAAACTAATAAAAGCAGAATAAGGTCTGTAGAATGTACCCAAGTCAACTTGCCAATTTCTCAGCCCTGTACTAAAGTTACATAAGACATGTCCATTGGGGGAAACTAGGTGAAGAGTGTATGGATTCTCTTTATGCTATTAAAACAACTTCTTGTGAACATGATTCTTTCAAAATAGCTTAAAAATTGTCAAGTTACATCAAACACTATGAATCAAAATAAAATTCAGATGGATCACAGAATTAAATACACCTCTTAAAAATGAGAGGGAAATTTAATAGGGCTCTTGAGCAGCAGTTGAAAGGAGCAAACCCACGGGGCAACACAACGGCAGACAAATTGTATGTGGTCAGAGATACTCTAAGAGCTAACACTTTCAAACTGCAAGATTTCACATAAAAATAGAGATTTCTGTTTTTTCATGGGAACCAGAAGAACTGGCAACCCAGGTACCATGTGGCTGAACTGAGTGGTAGCTAGCTGCCTCTACGGACTGAGGACAGTCTCCAATTCCCCTCAGTCCCTGCTTGGGGGGTCCATCTCCAGTTGGTGACTGGTCTCTAGTCCCATACTAGTTTTTGTCCCTACTTAAGCAGGAGGACAATTTTACATCCTCACGTTTCATAAATTTGGAAATGCTTGACAATATCATAGATGAAAAACATTCCATTTGACTACATCTGGGGCACATAAAACAAAAAAAAAATGATAAACTGGGAAGAAACTAGTATCTTCTCAATTATTTTTATTATAAAAGGAAAACTAGAGGCAGAAATTCATCAAGGTAGAGTCTGCTATTTGTTTTGTTGCTCTACATTTAGCAACTCCAGTAAAGCATCGAAAGATACAAATATGAAGGCAATTATAATCTTAATGAAAGGTCAAATGAAGTTGGAGTGAAAAGTTTACTGCGGTAGTTGAGAACGTGAGCTCTAGAACCTGACTACTGGGATTCCTCCTTATACTAGATGTTGAGGGGCCAGTTCCTTATTTCTTTGAGCCTCACTTCTGCAATCTCTAAGGCAGAGATATTACCACTTGCTTCACAGAGATGTGGTGATCATTAAATGGGATACACGAGTAAAACACTTAGTACAGTTCCTGGCACCTGGTGAGTACCCAGGAAAAATCAGATAGTATTACTGCGGTCAGCATAAAACTAAGTTCCTTATCATCCCTACAAAGACCACTGTCCTAAGTCCCAGCCTACCCCTTGGAATCCTCCATTCACTCATCCTCACTGCTCAATTACTACTTTTCACCAACACCGCTCTTCTGTTGATTCCTCTAACAAGCCCAGATCTCCCCTGCTTCTATTCCTTCAGTATTGCTCCTTCTCAGCTCTTTGATTAGCTGCCACCTTCTGGGGCTTCCCTTGAGGCTGTAGCTCAAATGTCACTAAGAAAGGTTCCCCCTGATTATCACATCTCATTTTTCTTCACAGCACTTATAATAAGCTGATATTTCTTTTCTCTATCTACTTGCCATTGCAAGAGAAGGTGGTGCTTGTAAGGTTCATAAGGACAGGAATAGCAGAGCACTGGCATCTACAAGAGACAATGCTGGGAGCTACACAATCAACATTTACTGAGTGAATGTATCAGAATTCAACTACAAAACACTGAGGAAGAAACTGGAGATTTTATGTCCAACTACAAATCATATTTTGAACTTAAACATTTAACTCCGATTGCTGTCTCATAAAGTGAAAAAGAAAATCCAATCATGTAATTATATTAAGAAAGAATATTCGGAACACTGAGACAAGCAAAGCACCACAACAAAAAAGAATGCCATTTTGATAAATATTAAGCAATCTAATTAGACAGTCACCATACCTACTTTTGTATAACATTTTTGACCTGCAAATTGTGCCTTCACACAGTAGAAGCAGCTCTGTAATTACACCGATCACTATAGTTAAAAAGCTTAGAAAGAGAATGAGCCAGTAAATCAACGCAGAAGACATAATTGCCATAATTGCCATATTCGAAGACCATTCAAGGCTGCTTGTTATCTATAGTCCAATATAGTTTTATATATACATATAAAGGAAAACAGCAAGAAGAACCAAAAAGTCAGGTTGTTTAGCTTTTTATAGCTGAAATGAAAATTTTTGTACCTAAATTTAGAAAGATTTCTAGCTTAGTTTCTGTTGGTTTCACTTGAATTTAAAGATTTTTTTTTTAACATCTCGATGGTCTTTGCTGATCATCTGTCGGAATTTTGGTGAGAATATTTAAAAGCCTGTTATTGTGCAAACTTACCTACTATGCTAAAATACACTGAATCTTTGTGGGATATTAGATTAATTTAGAACAACAGCATTAATTTCCTGATATAGTCAGAGTATGTTAATCTCTAACTTTGACCTTCATTGTTCTATAAAACCTGATTTGTCATGTTTTCATATCTGTAGAGAATACTATTAAAACACCTTCCTAAAAAGGTCCTTTTCTGAAAAATGTAGCTTATGTTTTTCCACTTCTTCAAAATTTAGTTCAAATATTTTGTTTGTAGTCTTCTTAGCCTATCTATATTCTTCTCATTAATATGATCTAAGTATTTATTTGTAATTCTATTTGCTATCACCTGGTATTAAGGGGAGTGATTGTTAATGATGTAGTATATTCCGGACCCTGAAGGAATTTACAGACTAAAATGTAATTTTACATTTACAGTAATTCTACATTTACATTTTACATTTACAGTAATTCTACTTTTACAATACAGAAACTCAATTTCTGTTCTGAATAGGACACTGTGGTGTTTGCATTCTCTCCTTCTCCTTTAATAACACAACAGATCTCTCAGTTTTGGCTTCAGTTTCTTAATTAGTAAAATGAGTAAAATGCTATTTTCTACATTTCAGGTTCTTAATCACCAAAGTCAGCATTATATACTGTTTTGCAAATGGAATATAGTAGATTGGAGTAGATTGGATTAGAAAATTAGCTATATTACAGAAAATAAAGGTACACATTGTAAAATTTTTGTCTTCAGATTTCTTTGGTAGGTGTGTATGCAGATAGATGTACTGGGTCTTGAGGTTTTTTTGTTTTTGTTTTTGTTTTTTTTTAAATGTGGGCTGAAATCAAAAAAATTTGAAAGACACTGGGGATAGAAGATCGTTAGTTTCCTTCAATATCTATATTCTGTAATTTCTAAGGCACTCACCTAGGTGTTAACCTTTCTTCTTATGTCACTGCTCATTAAGAACTATTACTATATCACATGCAATTTCACCTAAAGGAGATGAGTAAGAAAAATTCTAATACATAAATAAGCACACTCATGATAAGAAAATGTTCATTACGGAATAAAACCTGAAAGAAATAGATTTCTAGCAATTTCTTTTTCTCAAAATAAACAAAGCCAGAGCTTCTTTTTCATTAAGAAGTTTTAATGTGAAACACCTTAATTTAAACACTGAGAAGACAAAAATAAAATCTCCTGTTGAAAAGGTAGTGGGTAACTAGTGTGTCTTATCATCTTATTCTAAAGTTTGAAATAAAAATATCCTAGAAGATATCTGGAAGAAGTCTTTATAAAAGGAAAATATATAAACTTTGATGAATTCATTACAGATAACATTTGAAAAAGGATGTTCAAGACAGGATTTAATTTTACCTAAGCCTTCTATACGTTCCGTATCACAGTCTTTAGGCTTCAGACATATGTTTGCTTAGGAGAAGAAAACCCCAGGCATGTATTCATCCCAATCTCTTTTTGCTATCAGCCTTAACAGGTTAAAGTGCTGTTTGGAGGGTACAGATGTGTGGGACAGAGCCTGTCACATCCCTGTCCAGCACCATCACACACGTCACTAAATGAGCTCAATGCTCTTTCCACTTGAGCTTTTCCTCAGCCAGTGCTTCAGGAAGCCAATGTGAGTCAGGAAGTTGTTGAGAGGAAATCTTTTCTTTTTTCTGGCCCAGATCAGAATCCATTTACATCAGACAACTTTGACATGGAGACCAAGTTACCATTACATACACACCCCCACCCCGATCCTTGTATGTCCACTTGGCTGAAAATACATGTTTCCAGAAATCTGGTTTGATTTAGGTAACAATGAGTCATGATACAGTCTGTTAACGCTAACCTTTTATTGTGTTCATTCCTGAAGTTGCTTGATTTAATAAGACCTAACTTAACTCAAGAATCAAGGTCCTATGTGAAATTAGATATCTGGTTCTTAGAATCTCCTTTTTGTTGTTCCCCCTTAAAAATTTCCACACCCATCAAATAGCTTAGTAATGGAATGACCCATAATATGTGCTGTTCTACAAGAGAATAAATATAATAAGCATTATTTATGGACAACAGAGTCTTGGAGTTGAAAAAAATAAAACACATGAGGCTGGTCTAGTTCAACAAAAAGCATTTCAAAGCCTAACTGTTAAAAACAAATACTGAATTTTCTTTTTGGCTTATCAACATCATTTCATATCAAAAGTTTAAGTTTAGGAATTACTGAATTGGTGAGTAAATTTGCCCTTTGAAACACCATCTGACTTCGCCTCCAAGGAGTTGTGTCACTTCCTCTTCATGTCAATGTCTTGCATAGCTGAGTTGCCACAATCCTCTTTGGCCACTAAAGCTCAAGTCATTGAAAGCCATCAAATCAATTATAACAGCCCCTGCTGTCTTACACCGACAACCTATGATTGATAACAAAACCTATATGCTCTCAGTTCTCATCTGACAGCAATAAGCCAGTCCCTGCCTGCTCATTCTGGCATTTGTCATAAATCAATAGCCCTTGCACGTTGGAGAGAGAGGGGCTGGCCACTCTTAGCCCACGTAGTCTCACTATGTTTTCAAATTTTTGAAAATGTAACCATTAAACAACTTCAATGCCAAAAGTTTATTTCTTGAAGTATCGGATGTCATATTTAAGTAATCACATAACTTAATACCACGTAATGTTCCTATTCTTTCATTTAATTTCCAAATGCCTAAAATGTCACTAAAACTTTCAAAGAGAAAACTGTACTTTCTGGAACCCTGTGATCTTACATTTAGTAGAGAAAAATGACATTTCCTTTCAGATTATTTCAGATCTGCTGTCATGTTTTTAACTGTCTGTTTCAAAATGCCTCAAAAAAGAGGATTTTATTTTACTGTTTGGGAAAGTCACTGCAAAAACGAAGTAAAAACTTCAACACAATAAGTATCAGCCAATAAGCATTTAATATTAACTACATGTAGAAGAATGTACTTTTCAAGATAGGAAAATAGACAATTTTCTGAAAAAGCTACGTATGGACTGAGACCAGTACAATTTATCTTATGTAGATGAAAACACCTTAGTTATTTGCAGGGAAAGAAAATAACACTGATCTAATTTGCAGAATTTGGAAAACACTTTGAGAGTCTGTAACACCTTACTTTGCAATTTTCAACATCAAAGACTACCTAATAAAAAATCTGGATACTTTTGACATCCTATTAGGTAGGATGCTAAGGTAGGCAGAAATGAATGAGTTTTGCAGGGTTCTTGTGCAATAAGAGTAAAACAAAGATAAAGTCATAAAGACATAAAGCATTTATACAGGAGGAGAGCAGATAGAAAGGGAAGAAACATCTATTAAGCATCTCCTTTGTACATAGCACTCATATAGCCTCTGTCTACATGATTTCATTGGCTCCTTAAAACTCTAAGGGGGCGTTTTTATTCCCAATTTAGAAAACAGGCATAGGGTCACATCCAACTGAACCGGAAGTCAGTTCTGCTTGATTTTAAAGCTTGTATTCTTTGTGTGGTCATTTATCATTTACTTATCTATTATTATTGAAAATCTTATGCTAAGGTTTATAATATATATATGTATATATATGGCTTATGCTAAGATAAGGATTACGCATAGAAAAATGAATGAAGCTCACACTCTGGGACCACAGATAAACAATGCAGATACAAGGGCACCTGGGTGGCTCAATGGTTAAGACTCTGCCTTCAGCTCAGGTCATGATCCTGAAATCCCGGGATCAAGCCCCGTATTGGGCTGCCTGCTTGGCGGGAAGCCTGCTTCTCCCTCTCTCACTCCCCCTCCTTGTGTTCCCTTTTTAGCTGTGTTTCTCTCTGTCAAAAAAAAAAAAAAAAAAAACCTAAAAAAAAATGTAGATACAAAACTAAGGCAGTCCCATCAACCAGGGCATATAAAAAGAGAACACCATAGTAACTGAGGCAGTAACCATGCTACCAACTCCAAACCCCACTTGTGTATGGTTAAAAGCCTGATTTCAGTCTCAATTCAGCTTACAAGTTGTATGATCGTGGGTAACCTGCTCTTTTAACCTCACCTCTTTCTCATCTGAAAAAAATGGGTTTACCCCAAAAAGGTGTTCAAAATGAATTAACCTGTGTAAGAAAACACTGGGCATGGTAGCTGATCCTTAAATATTTGCCTCACTTCCCCCTTATATGCAAATTTTCACCTTCAAAACACCTTCCAAGTTTAGCTGCCATCCTCAGAAATGCACAAGATCTATCTTCTTCATTTAACATGTCAAGTTAGAAAAATAATAAAATGTAAAATTACCCGGTTTATAGAACTCCTGACTGAACTGGAAGCCTGGCAATAATGGCTGGGGTCATTTGAATAAAGATCTTGGTTGGGAAGGTGGTCTGGCAAAGTGAGGGTACCACAGCAGTAAGAAGGTGCAGGTGTGTGGGGTGCGGGAACCTGGGGTGGCCGGCTGAAGCAGAGCAGCCGCCCCAGAGACTGGGCTCTACATACTGCCCAGACCCAGAGCATGCCACCAGATAGCCAGAACGGTACCTAATTTGCTTATAAATGGCCAGACCATCCTTAGCATGCTTCTTCCCTTCCGTGTGCTGGAGGAGCAAGAGCAAGGCAGGCTCCAGACAACAGAAATTTGACCTGCTGTCAAATACTAAAACTACCAAGAAGAAAACGGGCACAAGAGAATATATTCTTCAATATTATATGATGAAAATATATAATCCTATTAATCCATGAAGATACTTTTAAAGTAGCACCACTTTAAAAATCTAGTCCTTCATATAATAGCTTGCAGCACCCATAAGGGAATTCTATAGCTCAGGCCAGTTCTGCCTCTCTTCCAGGAGCAGTTACAGGTTGACTTGAAACCTAGCTTTCTAAAGTTTAAATGCTTGGCTTGACCACAGTTCATATTATCTATATGCCCCTTTGCATGCTGCGGTATTTTCATTGACATAGAATGTGTCCACAGAAACCAGACTGTGTTTACATGTTTACAGCCAATGGCTTTCTCACTTCTTGATGCCTTTTCTTTCTCTAACAGCAGTGAAATAATAGAATTTCATGTATTAATAACATTTCAGAGGTGAAGTTGAGACTCCTTACTGGTCTCCTGTCTCTCCTGACCAGGCTGTAAAGACCTACCCCTCATGCTTACGTCCAAAGTAGCAAACTTAACAACAGTTAATAGAGGGATTAGTAGACAGATTTGAAGTTTTGAATTTGCATTTCGTTAAGAATGCAATCCAGTAGAATAACATGCTGTACAAAGTAAACTAACTACATTTCACCTACTGAATCGTAATTTGAATCTTGAATGTATTTAGCATTCTAATACTTAACTATCAGAGGCCACACTCTATAGCAGAAAAAAGCACATCAGATGGAAGAATCAAATTCTCTGTTCTGTATGTGGCAACGTGAGCTGGTCAGTTAACAACTGTTGAGTTAATTGGGAAGATTAATATCAACATGAGTGCCTCTCAGTGTTGTTCAGAGCTTCAGTGACAAGACCACCAGAACTATTGGCATGAGAAGTACAACAGCCTGTGTGCTCATTCACATCTGTAACTGGGTCAGCACTCGATAAAGAGCTTTTAAACACAGAACTTACTTGGTACCTACAGAATACCTTTATTTATGGATTTTAGAGACAACAGATATGGTAAGATTAAAATTAATACCAAACCTGCAGTTTGAACCCAGGTCTGCTTATCCTAGTGCATATCGTCTTACCACTGTGACTCTGGTTATGGAGAGCACCAGAAAATACACAAAAGTGTGCATGCATCCCAATCAGGACGCTTCAGCAGACATGCACCATTCACATTTTTTTATACCATGTATATGTCCATTTTACCTATTTACTCTCAAGGGTAGGTTGCAGAATTATTTCAGAATATTCTTTCCTTAATTCCTTGGAAGATATACTCTTGTCTAAGAATAATTCAGGAATATTTTAAATACAGAATTTAAGAAATACCAGCTTTGGAGGCAGAAAGGTCTGAGTGCCAATTTACCTTCACTGTACTCTACATATGAGACCAAATACAAACAATTTCACCTCTTTACACTGCAACTACGAATAATTGATCTCGCTTTATTGGACCATTGCAAGAGTCAAGTACACAGTGCCTGCCACACAGATAGTGTTCCATAAATGATATCTTCTAACACTAATTGTAATGATTGTCCTAATGACATTTAATTAGCCTTTGTTCTGGGATTTCTCACATGCTAAATGTAACATTATGCACCAAGGCCTTCCACAGCCTGTGAAATTAGCAACAGTGGACACGTATGTAAAGAAGTGAATAAAAAGGCCATGGAGCAGAAAAAAATCAAGTTACATTCTAGCTTAGGTATCTTGAGAAAAACTTCAGCAAGTTCTAGGTAAAGGATCAAGAAACCTATAAGAAGCGGGACGCCTGGGTAGCTCAGTTGGTTAAGCGACTGCCTTCGGCTCAGGTCATGATCCTGGAGACCCGGGATCGAGTCCCGCATCGAGTCCCGCATCGAGTCCCGCATCGGGCTCCCTGCTCGGCGGGAAGCCTGCTTCTCCCTTTCTCACTCCCCCTGCTTGTGTTCACTCTCCTGCTGTGTTTCTCTCTGTCAAATAAATAAAATCTTTAAAAAAAAAAAAAAAAGAAACCTATAAGAAGCTAGAATGAAAAATCTTATCTACATTTCTTTTACATGTTAAAATCATTTGACCTAAATTAGAGAAACAACAGTTACTCCTCTCCTCCTAGTCTTTATGCTATAGTGAGAGAATGAGGAACCATGGAGCGGGGAGCAAGAACAATGAATGAAGGAGCTATAGCCTGAAAGCATGGAGGGCATTTTCTCAAATGGAGTTCGAGAACAGCAAAGTAGCTCAGGGAAACCATACCCAAGGCCAGGAAGGGAAAATAAGCCACAGGGATGAGGAACAAGCCAGGGTGAGGTCAAGGGCTGACCTGGAATTGCAGGAAAGCAAGATGGCTCGTTATTTCCCATATCCTACTCCAGACATTAACAGGTCATTTCTATAGTTTAATAAGTTGCCACCCCTGATAAGACAAACTTGACCAACTTAAAGAAACTTTAAAATTCAGCAGGTGCTGTTTAAAAGAAAGAGAATGGGATACAAAGGATGTGGGTAGTTAAGAAAGAAGAAATATATACGGAGTTTTTTGGGTTTTTTTCCCCCTTGAATTTCTTTGTGTTACAGGAATATTTGGGGAGGTATATGTGGTGGAAATAAATGTACAAAAAGAAAATGTGAGTAAATATGTTTTAAGGGGAAAGAAAAAATATATCCTAATAGCACTTACGATATTATAGATGAGTTTCTCAGATCTACATGAGAAAAATATTATAAATTTAAGCATATTTCAGAAAGAATATCAATGAAAGGCAAAGCTATAAGTATTGCTGATAGCAGGTGAAAGAGATGCAAAAAGCTACTTTTTCAGACATACATTCCACTTTATAATGCTAAATTATTTCTATATCTTAAAAATGATTAGGTAGACAGATAATGATTTTATGCAAGAATAAAATCTATGGCCCAGTTCAGATATAACTGATATATTTGCAGTAAACATTTACAAGGTCTCTTAAATTCCCAAATTGAACCTATTTGACTATTATTCAACATAAAAAAAATTTTAAATAGAAAAAATATACATGGAAATTACTTGTATCCCAATCATATTCACAGTTTCTCAAAGATTTTTTTTTCATCATGAAAAGTGCCTCAAATTGACATAAGAATATTTTTCTGCCTCCTTTATGTAGTTTCAACATAACAGTGCTAACTCAAAATTATATAAATTAAAAATACGTAAAACAGAGTAAAACATTTTCAAATATTTAAACTGTATTCTTTTTTGACAGCTTATACTTCACACTTGGGAATTATAAAAAAAAAAATAGTAATTGAGATTATAAAATATGTTTTTGTATCCAAATCTAGAATTGCTAACTTTGTTACAAGGAAAGTGGAGAGTACTAAAAATATTCTTTAAAAATATTTAAGTAAGACAGGAAGTGGGTGTTTAATGACTACATAGTTTTAACTGTGGGAGATGAGAAAGTTCTAGAGGTGGACAGTGGTGATGGTTGTGCAAAAATGTGAATGTAATGCCACAGAACACTACACTCAAAAATGGTCAAACTGATAAATTTTATGTTATGTATATTTCACCAAATAGAAGCTATTAAAAAAGATGAAAAAAAAACAGGATAAAGATGTAAATAAACAACAGAAGATTAAAAAACCCTATATATTTTTAAAGATTATTTATTTTACTTAATTTTTAAAAAAGATTTTATTTATTTATTTGCGAGAGAATGAGAGAGAGAGAACACAAGAGGGGAAGGTCAGAGGGAGAAGCAGACCCCCTGTCGAGCAGGGAGCCCGATGTGGGACTCGATCCCGAGACTCTAGGATCATGACCTGAGCCGACTGAGCCACCCAAGTGCCCCAAAGGTTATTTACTTTAGAGAAAGAAAGAGAGCATGTGTGAGCATGAGCAGGGGAGAGGTAGAGGGAGAGGAAAATGGAAGGAGAGAGAGAGTGCTAAGCACCTGCCAAGCTGAGCATGGAGCCCAATGTGGGCTTGAGCTCATGACTTGGGCTGAAACCGAGAGTGGGATACTTAACTGACTGCACCACCCAGGAGCCCCCAAAACACTATGTTCTTGATAACAGTATTAATATAGAATATTAAAAAAAAAACTTTAGAAGAAAACAGAATACAGTCATCACCTTGGGATAGGCAAAGATTTCTTAAATAGGACACTACAAATGCTAACCATAATGAGAAGGGTCAATTAGTTGAGCTAAATTAAAAATAAGGTGTTCATAAAATTTTGCATGAAGGAAAAAGTTAAAAGGAAAGCTAGAGAGAGGAAGAAGTTAATGGCATTACAGAATATCTACCAAAGAACTTGGATCCAGAACATATTGAGAACTCCCTAAATGAATAAGGAAAAGACAACTCATTAGAAAACTGGAGAAAGACTTACTTTGATACTTCATAGAAGAGGTTATGAATTAAAGGAAATACAACTTAAAGTGCCAGTGTAATACCAATATACACCAGCAAGATGGCTAAAAAAAGAACTTTAAAAGACTGGCAATACCAAGTGTTACTGAGGATATGAAACAACTGTAATCTCCTTTACTGCTGATGGAAGCAAAAATTGGTAAGATTTCCTGGGAAAATCTGCTAGTAGTATTCATGTAAGTGAAACATAAGCACAGACTATGATCTAGCAATTCCACTCCTAGGAGCACACTCAACAGAAAGGCATAATTACATTCACTGAAAGGTGTGTTTGAAAATTTTCAGAGTAGCACTGTTCAGAACAGCTCTAAATGGGAAACAAACGAGATGCACTTCAACAACAGGTTGGGTAAATCATACACTATTCAAATAATAGAATATTAGGCAGCAGTAAGAATCAGCCAACAACTGTCCTGTGCAACATTACCGTTGACTCTAACAGACGGGTTGAGTGAAAGGTGGCAAATTCCAGAGACCAGACTGTGATACTCCATTTATATGAAGTTCCCAAATACACTAAAGGACTGATGGTCCTAAAATGTACAGAATGGTTATCACTGGGAGGTGAGGTGAGAAATGAGAGAAGTAAGTGACTGGGAGGGGAGAGAAAATGGTGCCTCTGGCATGCTGGTGATGTGTTAGTCCTTGGTATGGGTGGGGTTACATGCTGTGTGCATTTTGAGAAAATACACTGAACTATATACACTTTTATGATGTATTTATCCACATGCATGCAATATATCAATACAAAGCTCCACAATGAAATAACAAATCCATAACTATTAAAACTAATATCAGAAAGCAGGTTAAGTAAAAATGTAAAAAAAAACCAAAAAACTCATATATTTTTCTGAAAAATGGAAAGGATCATAATGTATTAAGAGGCATATCTGCAAAACACCCAAGTGGGGGATGCTAATTGCTGACACATACCTCTGTTGATTTTCAGCAAAATACAGATTCTGAAGGTTTCAGAGTCTGGTAGGCATTTGATTTGCTGGCCAAGTGAGGGAAGGGTAAGGAAAGGGAGAACAGAGCTACGCTGAAGTATGGTACAGGATATGGGATTGAAGGACAAATAACGGACATGTACCTTCCCAGCCAAGGGAGAAAGCTAGAGGTAAAGAAGTGAGACCACTAGGCTCCATCACAAATAGTTTATGACTTAAGGGGCACTACCAAGAATCCCAACTACTTGGATAGTTAAAAGTGCGAAAAGACCCACGGCAACAACAACAACAAAATATTTAAGGAAATCTGAATCTCAGTTTGAGATTATTATACAAACTTGCTCTCTCCACCCACCCATCTCAATTCCTCCCCATATGATTTTCAGCAATGTAGGATGAGTAGTAATCTCAAAAGGCTACCATGTGAGCTAAGCATAGATGCTGCTAAAAGGAGGGGGGGAAAAAGAGAAAAGGAAAAAATAATATATAAAAAGAACAGATCAAGACACGTGTACACATTAGGTTATGTTTCTACTTTATTCTATCATATTTTCTGTTTATATTTAAGCAGCTTTGACAATTGGCCCTTCATAAATTATAATGAGACTCATTAAAATGGAAGAAATGACAGATTTTGGGGGTAGGTGTTCTCAAAGAGAGCACTGATAACTCTTAAGGCAAGTAGTTATAATGTTAAGATTAATATTCTGTTTTTAAAAAGATTTTATTTATTTAAGAGAGAGAGTGAGTGCAGGAGCATGAGGCAGGGAGGGGAAAATAGGAAGGAAGAGGGACAAGCAGACAGTGCTGAGTGTGCAGCCCCACTTGGACTCAATCCCATGACACTGAGATCATAACCTGAACTGAAATCAAGAGTTGGCCACTCAATAGACTGAACCACCCAGGTGCCCCAAGATGAACATTTTTAATCTTAATGAAATGTTGGAATGTGACATACAGGGGCAAGATTCTTAAAAGATGAAAGAATTGTACATATTGCAAAGTGTGATTCCCATGAGGAACTACAGATAGCCACACACATCCAAGTGGTGGAATCTGGCTATGGCATACACAAAGATGAGCTTGGGGAGAAACACAATGGGTTACAGGGGGAATTTACATTGGAAACGACTGCAATTTACACAGAACATGAAAACATTTGTAATTTTGGATAATCTCTCTAGTAGTAGCACTGTGAAGGAATGAATTAGATGGGAGGAACCCAGGAGGAAGGGAGTGTGTGCAGGATTATTATTGCAGTAGAAGTATCTAGAAAGTACTATGGCCTGAAAGAAGGCAGCAACACTCAGAAGGAAGGCCATATTTAAGCAACCTTATGGAGATGGGGAAATTGTACTGGTGACCAATGGGATGTGTTGTTTGTGGTGGTGGTGATGAGTCAGGCAAGAGGTTTCTTGGGTGGGGAACAAAGGAAGAGCAGTTGGATTGGGGTCAGGAGGTGAGATGCCAGAACCATCCTGTTGAGAGTACCTGAGATATGATCACTCTTGTCTTATACCTTATGAGGTCTGCGTGACAGTCCAACTTAAGGACTATTTAAAAAAATGAAGTATTCTTTTCTGAACATTTTAGAAAAAGTGGCCAATTATCTTTGTGTAATGGCTATTCACAGATCTACTGAAGGGTCCCTTCTAGCCTTTCGATTCTATGACAACTGCCTTTTTCACAGTCATATAAAGATGCTTGGGAATTAATGGGATATTTGTAAAGCATTTTCATTTCCTTTAAAGTTTTTATTTACAATCCATTTACATACATTTAAATGGAGCTAGAAAAGCATATTTAAATTCAATTTCCTTTGGAATTGCCAAGGGACTGCAACAGGGAGAATAAAAAAGCACTTTAATAGAGGAAAAAGGTCTGTATACCATAGGCATTACTGTCACCTCCTTGTCTCAAAAAATACATGGGTGTGCACACTGACAATTAAGTAGAATGGTGGCAGACCACACTATTCCTACACTAAATTTATAATAGGATCTATTTCTTTATTTTCTCTGGTAAATTCTATATTGCAAAAACACCATATGGGTGCTGGTTACATGGTGAGTTTATTTTGTGAAAATACATTGAACTATATAGACACTTATGATTAGTGCATTTTCTATATGCATGTAATACTTGAATAAAAAAAATCAAAAGTTAAAACCTAACTTTTAAAAATGATTATGAGTAAGTCCGATACCAGATGAAGATGAAAAAATCAATAGTTAGACTGATGATATCAATTATCTGAGAAAAATTTTTTGATTGTAGTGTTAGGTAGAAGCTAGACAAGAGCAGTGGAAGGAATGCCCTGAGGCCAAGTCCCAAGTCCTACAAGGGAGGAATGATAGAGAAGCAAGCTGGAGGCAGGGACAATGAGAACTACCCCCCTGGCCCCGGCAAACAAGAAAGACTGACATGAAGTTTTGGGGACAAACCTTATAGGGTCAAAAACTCCCTTTGTAAGTGTTTCCCAAAGGACTGGAAAAAGCCTCCATTAGAGTTCACCCCACTGTACATCACAGCACCTCCCAACTCAGGGAAACCCAATAATATCCAATTCCAAACAATATTGGGGGTGGTTCTCAGAACCTGCCTGCTCTCCCATGTTGAGAATGTAGTTTCATTTTAATAAACTCCTTTGTGTTTACTACTTTCCTTCTGGCCACCTTTGATCTGAGCACGGATCCCCATGTAAACCTTCTTGTGGAGAATCCAAGGACAGGGAATCCAAGGATGGAGACCTCCATTCACACAACACAGATAGATATTCTCATCCCTGACACTGGGGACAGAGGACATTGTGGTCAGAAATAATAACCAACAAACTCAATACATATTACCTGCCAGGCACTCTGCTAGGCACTCTGCTAGGCATCAAAGAACCAAAGATAAAGATGATTGCTGCCTCCAGCTCATATTCCAGTAAGAGACAACTACATCAACCACCCACCACGTGATAATAGAGAGAGAACACAGGGTTACAGCAAAGGGCAGCAGGGATTAACAGGAGTAGGGGAGGAGTGCGGCTGGAAGGGGACATCTAAAAAGGAAACTGAAACTAAGAGTGTGCCTGCAACAAGGAAGGAAAATAATCTAAATCAGAGAGAATGACCCGAGATGTGGAACGACCAAAGCATTTTAGTTAGCAATGACTAGTGTGGAGTTTATGGACAACGTGTAAAACTCAGAGCCTTTTTGTTCTAGAAAGGTTTCTTGCAGTAGTTGCTGTCATAAGAACTGACAACTTTAGCCTGCCAGGAAGGAAGTATTTTAAAACCTAGTTACTTTTTAGTCCTTCTTTTTCCTCCTGCTTTAACACACAGCCTGAGGTTTGTCAGCACGTTTAACAAGAACAAAGCTAAGAAAGTGAAAGAGAAGGCAAAACAGAAGGGAGACCAAAACCCAACATGGCAGAAACCAATACTATTTCAAGTGTGAATACTGTTTACCCTGGGGGTTAGCTATCTTTTAAAAAGCGAATGCCAAAGGTTTAGTAATTTCTTCTGGTCTATCTGGAGAGGGTGCTTCTAACAGTGGGGGAGCAAAATCTCTTAGAAGAAGTATTGCAAAAAAGTGAGTCAAGGGTGTTGGTTTCTCTCATGATTTTAGTGGAGAGAATGAAGAAACACTAATGACTAGTGTGTGCCACAGAGCTATTCCTTGCTCAAATGAGAATTACCTGCAAGCCAATGGTTACTAGTTCCCAAAGGTATGTAATGTATCAGGTGAAACAAGGCTGCACATACAAATATAGGCTAAATTAAATTGGCATTAATTATAATCCCATAACCAGCAGCCCAGACTTTACTGAAACAATGAGTTGCTGTTAGCAGGGGGAGAGCAGGCTAGACTTAAGAGTTGTTAGGTCCAGAGGACCTGTTTCTAGCAAACCGATCAAAAATGAATGCACACAATTAATACACATATAGGAGTTTCTAAAAACTATTTTTTCAAACAAATTTTCTAATTAAATTTCACCCAAATATGTCTGCTCTGCTTGATAGCTTTCATTAAAGTTCAAACTATGTTTCAAGCTCTAAGTAAATTGTTTGGAAGGCTATGGAGTGAAAACAGATCTTGGCGGGGCACTTGGGTAGCTCAGTCACGAAGCATCTGCCTTTGGCTCAGGTCATGATCCTGGAGTCCCAGGATGGAGCCCCACATGGGGCTCCCTCCTCGGCGGGAAGCCTGCTTCTACCTCTCTCACTCCCCCTGCTTGTGTTCTCTCCCTTGCTGTGTTTCTCTCTGTCAAATTTAATGAATGAAATCTTAAAAAAGAAAGAAAGAAAACAAATCTTTCTAAGTACTAGCTCATGCAATGACTTTTTTTTTTTTTTTGGACTCCAGGGTTAAAAAAATTAACAAATTTTCACATCCTAAAAATGACGGTTCTGCCCATGTTCTGTATTACTTATACTCTAAATTGACTTTCAATCATTAATACACTATCGATTTAACATGTTTTATTGCAGATATCTTTTATATTCAAATATATGAAATATTTTCCCTTTAAAGAGAAATAAATATCAGCAAAGGACTCAAAGGACTAAAAAGAAAAATATAAGCTGGTTAGTTTTGAATATCCTGTCACTGACATTAAGATTTTAAGCTTTGTTTTCACACTGAAACCTGATATCAAAAGTTAAGAAATATAACTCTAGGATCATCGTTTCCAAAATGCTCCTTTTCCAACCAGGGACATCTCAGGTACACACAATAACCTTTTGAGAAATTTGATTAAAAACTTCCCAGCCCCAGGAGTTCTGATTCAGTAAGTCTCGGATGAGACCCTTAGAACTATTTTTTAAAGAAGTTACATACTTGATTATGACACACAGCAAGGTTTGGAACCACTGAAAGAGTTTAGATCGCCAAACTGGAAAGAGCCAAGGTGCCCATCAATAGATGAATGGATAAAGAAGATGTGATACATATATACAG
>PITA01000557.1:25928-239640 GCA_004023965.1 Spilogale gracilis
ACAGTGGGAGAAGGAAAGTAAATGGGAACTAGGGTAATCTAGGGAGGGAAACGAAACAACAGAGACTTTGGACACAGAAACAAACTGAGGGACTTGGAGGGAGGGGGGTGGAGGGATGGGAGAGCCTGGTGGTGGGTACTGGGGACACCTAAAGCGGGGAGCACTGGGTGTGGGGAATGGGGAATGAATCTTGGAACACGGGGAAAAAAAAATTAGTAACAATAAAAAAAAAAAAGAATAATGTAAATAATACTAATTTCTGGCTTCATTAGTCATTTGTTTTTTCTTTTTTTGAATGCAAGACTTGAACTCACAGCCCTGAGGTGATATCAAGAGGTGGATGCTTAAAAAAAAACAAAACAAAAAAAGAGGTGGATGCTTAACTGAATGAGCTACCCAGGTGCTCCTAACTAGTCATTGCAAGCAATTACTGACAAAAGGAAAAATGAATCTAAGCTTTAAAAATTAAAAACTTGAACTACCATCACCCAAAGTTATAAAATCAAATTGAACTGCCAAAAAAAAAAATAATATATACTTAGTAGTTGGAAAAACTTTGAACCAGTTTTCCTAGAAACAAATTGTTTAATGCTGGGCACAATTATAAATAAATCACATAACATTGCTCAACTGCGCATAAAACACATTCGGCTGAAAATAATTGAGAAAATAGCTATAAAAGTGAACCAAACTATAAAACAGAAAACTAACAAAAAATCTAATCGGTTGCCAAGTTGACACATATCACCAAATACCAATATGTGGGTAACAAAAATCACCAACATTATTCTGTCAGGACTGTTTTTGAGGTGTACGTACTCAGGAAGGGATTTCCAGACACTGTCCTGAGAAAGATCGACTGTGGCAAAGATCAAGGGAGATGGAGTCTTCTAATCAACATTTACATAAGATAGGAATTTTGCAGCACGATTTTAAAATCAGCCTGCTTCCATCAACTCATTGTTAGAATGGTTCATCGACCTAATAGGACAGACGTCCTTCAAGCCTCCTTTCTTTAAGACAAGGAACAAGAAATGAGTAGTTTGAGCAGGGGTTAAAAGAGAATTCTTAAAAATAAATTTTAAATTTCAGGTCACTCATTCTCTCATCTTCCCAAGGGAGTGATACTTTCAAGCCACATCAGGTCCGGTCTGGGGACTGCCTCAGAATGAATCTCATGCTGAAAACAATGGTCATCTAACTTCATAAGCACAAAGGCAACATGTCCTCTTGGCCTCTTGAATTACAGCCTACTGGGGGTGCACAACTGAATGATAGGTAATTGTATTCATTTCAGGAAGTGGTTATCCCACCATCCACACCGCACTGAGGACAGAAGAACAAGTTTGGCCCCTGAATTCCTTTCCCTCATAGTCAACTCTTCCTTCCCAGGTGACAGTCCTTGGGTAAGTCCCACTCCAATCGAGTGACCTGCTTCTGAAAGCCTATGGACTGTCACCTTCCACTAGAGATTGTCTGGGGAGCGTTTGGTTTAGCTAGCCAGTGGTGGGCATGTTGCATCACTAAAGGCAAAGGTCTACCAACCATCCAGCAAGACAAAACGGGGAGCACCTTTTTACACTGGAAGGCTATGGAACGCAGTCAGTCATGGTTAGGATTTTGCCCCTGGAAGAAAGCTCTAGGTACCACAAAGAGCTGGCTTTCCAGATGAGGTTTAATATTAATATTATGTGCTTTCAGAACACTCCTTCACATTAGAGCATGCCTCATCCCATATTCAGGTTTCAGCCCTTTCATCTCTCCAGCCATTAAGGAAAAGAACTCTGGCAGAGTGAAGATAGACCGTCTACTCTTATTTCTCCAGAGAGCTACTGTGCCCTGATCATGATGGAAATTTATCCTGCCAGTTATCATCCAGTCTACCGCTAAGTTGTCTGTTAACACAAATCCTCCCTGCCAAAGAAAAATGAACGTGCAGCCTCATTGTAAGGGTATTTTAGACTTCATTTGTTCTCAGAACCCTATGGAAGACGTAATCATTTGAGGAGGCTAGAAGCCATGATTGGTGATAAATCTGACAGTAATTTGATCTCTCTTGACTGAGGAATTAAGAGTATTTCTTACCTTTTGGAGCTTTTCTTTTATTTATTACGCTGGCAATATAGTGTTGTAGGAGTAGAACCAAGAATTTTAAAGTTGAGAATTTAATAAAAATAACCTATTAAAAATATATTCCATAGGGCTTATTAGGGAATATCTGAGATGTCTTTCATATAAAATTCACAAGAAAGATATACATATATAAAATATATATTGGATACTTTGTCTTAATTAAAAATTAGGAAAAAAAGAAAACAGACAAATCTTACAAAATTTCAACAATTTCAGGACTTTTCCCCTTGGAATTTATGGGTTGAGTATCTACTTTAATCAACAAGACTCGACTAATTTGGTTAGTATTTGAAGCACACAAATGACTCAAGATCACTGTCATCAGAAACGTATTTCTTCAGGGCACTAAGTGATATGCTGATGACTATCTCCCTGGAAAAAACAGGACAAAGGATACAAGGAGTTCTTTCAGGAAACAGAAATCATATTGAACTGAAAGGCCTTCTTTCCCTATTTTCGAACAAAAAGAGGAATCTCTAATTATGACTGCACCACTTTAAGACCAATTTTGAATGTCTGAATATAAACAAACATAAATCAACAACAAGGAATAGCTCAGTCTAACAAGCATGTGATATTAGTTCCTCTGAATTTTAAGAACATTTCAGTCAGGATGCACCTTCTTCAGTCTACTCGATTAGGAGACCTGTAGTTTAAATTTATACTTTAAAAAAACTACCTTGATATTTATTACTATGTTTACACATTAGCTGGTTTTAAAAATATCATGAACTTGACCATTTTTATGAGTCAATATACTTTTAAAGAAAGATATGATATAATAATATAATAGTACTTCACAAGTTCCCTCTCACCATTATAATAATTTTTCCAAGTACCTACAGCAATTAGGTTTTACAAGGAATTAGTGCATGCTGGATTTAAGAACATTTTCTCAAATTAAACTCGCACAAAAGCCCATACAATTGGTAGGTGTCACTTTGTCTCTTATTTTGCAAAGGGTGCCTGTTTTCATTTACTCTGAGTTGCTTTTCTCTTTCACTCATCTCAGGCATTTGAGGAGGGAGTTACCAATAGAGACTAACCTAATACCTATGTGAATTGCAACTGGTTGCTTTCAACCAAATGAGTATTTTTGACCTTAGGCCATGGGAATGTAGTTTCAGATGGAAATAAAGGAGGAACCATTGATCTGTCTCCTACAGCCTCTGGGCATTCCCGTATTGAGTTGAGCCTGGATAAACAGTTGTTCTGATATGCCTAGCACCTACCTCTGAGGGACCGGTGTCAAATTAATCTCCATGTCATCAGTACCTTCTCAACAGGTTTCCCTCTTGGTCCCAGACCAACAGTTGTCAGGGTCTGAGTCAGGCTGTGCTTCCGCCCACATAGTGGCACTGTCAGCACCATTGGCGGCTCAAATGATTTTTTAAGTAGAGCAGCCGGTTGCCTTCAGCAGTGATGCTTTTGGGGGCACTCTGCTGCTCACCCAGAGTCTCTGGCTGCTCTACAACTGTGCTAGTTAAGGGATCGACAGAAGGAACAACAAATGGCTACAATTAGCATCCACCCTGCTCTGCGAAAGAATTTCATTGCTATGGCAACGGGAGTTGCCCAGACAACAAGGGGCTTTGGCTGAGAACAGCGTACTGCATTATACCAAGAACTGAACAAAACAGCCAGAGATCAGGCTCTCACTTCACGACACAAAGATCTCTGCCATCATATTTAAGTTTAATTAACAAGAACTGATTTCTTAATTTTGGGAGCCGTTCTGGCTGTTAATACCTTGAAACAAAATACCATTATTGATCCATTCTTTTAAAATCCAGTAAAATAATCAGAGTAATTAAATTAGATTCCTCTTAACTTGATTTTCCTATTACTGAACTTAAGAAGCAGCCCCTACTTTTATTTCTACAACGGGGTTATTTACAACCCATTTTTTTGGGCCTCAATCAGTTGCTATGATACAAATGTATACAACCTGTGAAAAATTAACATGCACTTCCTTACGCTTAGATATTCGACCAAACTCTAGATGTCTGTAATTGTATGAAAGAAGGAATGATAATACCTAAGCAACTTATATCAGGAGGAACAATCTTGTAGGTCTCCTGCATTCTTTAAAAATCAACTTGGAAAATATCACAGTGTTTGTGAAATAAACGTTCAAAACAGAAAACTGAAAATATCTTGACTTTTATTTTGTGGTAGTACAAGTAAAATAGAAACAATTGATCTAAATGACAAAAATAAGCTACCTTGGTTACTATTAGATACCTCTGCAGGCCAGCTACACGCTGGATCATTGCCACTCTTAGTCATGTAAGCCATCCTGTGGATCTGATCTGGAAGCATCTCTTAATGAGCCAAGAAGGGGGATATGTTCAGCCACCAACAGGACAATGTGGCTACCTGGAATCATTTGTCAGATAACGATCTCCTTTTCCTTCTTTCCTAAAATTTCCCAAACTCAGCCATTTCCAGGGCATTGTCTCTTTCCCACCCAACATCTCTGTCAGTGCGGGGCTGAATGTTGTCATTGGTAAGAAGAGTTCACACCTTCTGAATGCATACAGCTTTGCATAGCTTGTCCGTTTTGTTTTCACTATAAAGTGGGTATAATTTCTGACCATTGACAGATGATGAAACCAAGGTGCAGAGAGATTCAGTACGGGCCAGCATTTAAGAAGCACAGCTGGAATCTGAAACCCAGTCTACCCTCCAGGACTTTCTTCAAGGGTATTGTAAGCATTACACCACAAATGCTAATAATGTAATTTTAAAGCCACAGTCCTTTCAGAATAATAGGAAGTATCCCAGTATACATTCTATAATGGGAAAAGTCTAAGTGACATAAGTAATGGTAGTATGTATGAGCATAATGACACTCATTTTGATCACATTTCTTAAATATTTATCTAGGGACGTGGGTGAGTGAAAAGAAAGAACTGAATTATTCACAATTCTACATTGCTGGCACGAGTTTCGGAACCAAATGCTTGAAAAGATCCATATAAACAGTCTGAACAGAAACTGCATCCCTTAATAACCGATGTAGATATTTATTCTCACTTCATTAATGATTCCTTTAAAAAGTAAACACTTTCTTAGTAAGTAGCCATTAATGAAAGGTACGAATTTTACTGTCAGAAATAATCCTGCTTTACAGCTCTTTAACTGTTATCTGGATAGTTAAGAGCATACACCTATTACTTAGCTCCTGAGTTAATGTTAATCAAGCCAGGTGAAAAAACCAAACCAAAAACAACAACAACAACAACAACAACAACAAAGAATTTTAGCGTTAATGATAAAAAAACCTCACCTTCTTTGTAAACAGACAAATCTAAGTTTAATTTTAGTCTAATCTAATGACAAAGGACAAAGATTGGAAGACTTTCCGGGAAATTCATTATCAGAGGTTTCTATTCTTTCATGAATCACTAGGTATGTATATATGCAATTCTAATTTATAAAAAGTCTTTTTGTAAATAAACTTCAGATAAAATGCAGTACAGTACAAAGTTGTTTTTTTTTATGACTCTAAATGCCATTGTAATGTAAGCTTGAAAAATAGTTTTTTTTTCTTATCAAACTGATATTTTGGGATTCAAAACTGTATTATATAAAGAAAATTACTTCATTTTGAACATGTTTGAGCAGTGGCAGTATTGAGATTTTTGAGATCGAAAAGGAAGGTGTAAAATGAGAGGGAAGAAAAGCAAAGATCTTCCATGACACTGCCTGATGGCCACTGTTTCCCAAATAATAGCTAAATTTAAATTTTGATCATAACTAAATTTGTCATTTATAAGGAGATAAATGTACTAAAAAGATATGGGCAAAGAAACTCCAGTACAGTTGTGGCCTCTATCCAACTTGGTATAAACATACTTCTTGTACTTATGGATATTTTAGGGTAATAGGAGCAAAATTGTTAAAGTGCTCACCAATATGTTAAGATCAAACAAAATAATGCATATGAGAGCACTCTGAAAACTGTAGTGCTATAAAAATGTGTGTTTCAGGGCACCTGGGTGGCTCAGTTGGTTAAGCAACTGCCTTCAGCTCAGGTCATGATCCCGGAGATCTGTGATCGAGTCCCACATGGGGCGCCCTGCTCCTGCTCGGCGGGAAGCCTGCTTCTCCCTCTCTCACTCCCCCTGCTTGTTTCCCTCTCTGGCTGTGTTTCTCACTGTCAAATAAATACAATCTTTAAAAAAAAAAAAAATGTGTGTTTCACCAAAAAAGTGTTAGCTTTTATGGACTCAAAGAGATCACATTTGATGTTTACTTATTTTAAGTTAATCAATGGAGAAAGTTAAGTATATAAATTGCCTACCTTTCTACCTCACCCCCCACCCCTTCTAATCTATAAACCCTCATCTGGTCCATTTTCAGCGTCCTTGTTATGGTACACCTTTACTTTTTGGCCATTTAACTCATTTAAGTACATGGTAAACTCTGGAGGAAAAAAATCCCTTACCTGATTTTCCCCATTTACTCTGTACAAAATAGTTAGAAAGTTAAACACAACTCCTGTCTCCACCTTATCTTTCTGTGGTCTTTAACCCTGATCTTTTTGAGTGTATCTTCTCCAGGAAAAAATAAGTTCCTGATTCCATCCAAAAATAGGCAATTTATTGAAGTGATTCAGCGATGGAATTTGCTGTCACAGATCTGGGTCTAATTCCTGGCTCTGTCATTTATCAGCTATACCATTTGGGGAAAGTTCCTCAAGCTTTCTAGGTCTCAGTTTAAGACAAGGTAAATAATGTGGGTCAACGGAGTCTGACACACAGAAAATGGTCAAAAACTGGCTACTTTATTCTTTTGGGAATCTAATTTTCCAAACTAGATTCCCACTTCCTTCACCCCATCTGGCAGGGACAATCTCTTCCCTTTGTTTCTACCAGTTAGCAGTTATCAGCTTTTAGACTGAAGTTCTGAGTTTGAATCCTGGCTCTGCCACTTGGTAGCCATAATTATTTACAAAAGCACACTTTCCAGTAATATACAGAGCACAGAGAGAATTAACATCTCAATTCGGTTTGCTTATATGAAAATAGGCTTAAACTTGTGAAAAACCAAATGTTCCAGAATCAGTCTCATTCATCAGTGAAGAGGGCAGATCCCAGACCAATCATCCTTGTGTCACTTGGATTATTATCAGTCTTGTCCAAACCAAACCTAAAATGCCTTCTACTATCAATTCTTCAACTAACTGACTCTTAATCATTACCATTTATTTGAACTGTTGCTATGTGGTAGACTCTGTGGAGATTGTTCCATGCATTATCTGATTTATTCATTTCTTTTTAATATGTATATATTTTTTATTATGTTCTATTAGCCAACATATAGTACATCATTAGTTTTTGATGTAGAGTTCAATGATTCATTAGTTGCATATAACACCCAATGCCCATCACCACATGCCTATCTGATTTAAATCCTCACAATAAACCAAGGCATGGAATTAATTAATAAGCTAACAATTAATAATTAATAATAAGCTCCCACTCGATGGATGACAATACCTAGACACAATGAGCAAATAACTTGCTCAAGTTACATAGCTAATAAGAAGCAGATGGTACTTTAATTTCTATATAGCCATGGTTAGGCTCATTACATCCATCTGACTTATGAACTATATTATCCATGTTCAATTTTTGTAGGTATATGCTGCTATGTTGTGTGTTGCTCATGCAGCTCATGTTTATATACACATTCTCCTTAGAGTTAAAACTACATGAAATCAGATTAATTTTCAACTATTTCGAACTCACAGAACTTGACTCAGTAACACACAACTTCTAAGCACTAAATAAATGTTCACTGATAATGAAGAAAATGTTCATGACCAGGACAAAGTCAAGGTAGCATCACCCACATGGTAGAAATAATTTGCAATAAAACTATAAAATATTAAAACTTAATGAGCACAGTCTCAATTAGGAAATTGAAAATCTCATTAAACTTGCAGATGATACTTAGTTGGGCAGGGGTTAAATACTCTAGAAGGAAGAAACAGAATTTAAAATGACCTTGATAGATTAGAGGAATGGTTCATCAAAAACTGGATGAAGTTCAATTAGGAGAAGAACAAAACCATGTGCTTAAGAACCAAAAACACATCACACAGGTAAAAAATGGGAATGAGTGGCTAGGCACATTGATGGAAAAACAACAACAACAACAACAAAAACCCAAGCCACAAAGACATAAGCTGACTATCTTTTGGCAATATGGGCTGTTTTTCTCTCCATTGGTGGCTTATAATTCTGGCTGCACCCTGGAAACATAAGGGGAGTTAAAAAAAATATATAGTGCTTAGGCTCTGTCCTCGACCAATTAAGTCAGAATATATGGAGATAATGTTCCATGTTGGTGTTACTGAAAAACTCTCTAGGTGTTTCTAATGTGGCCATGTTTCAGAACTACCAGGACTATAATCAATCACAGCTTTTGTATCCATATGAAGAGCCTTATAAAACCAAGAACATAGCTATCATTATGTGTGATCAGATATAGGTTTTATAAACTATTTAGTAAAAAAAAAAAACCCACTAATATCAAAAATGATTCCAGACACTCCAAACAGAAATAAGATGATATAGATCTGTGGTTCTCAAAATACAGTTCCTGAATGAGCAGCATCTGGGATTGATGAGATATGGAAATTCTTGTGACCACCACAAAGCTACTGAATCACTATCTCTGGGTTGAGCCCAGCAACCTACGCTACAATGAGCCCATTGCATGACTCTAATACACATCAAACATGAGAACCAGGGCTCTAAGCTAAGGGAGCCAACTTTCTTCTGTTTCATTACAATATCTTTTTTCTCCTATAGTTACAGGATGTTACATGCCTTCTTTTGAAAGTCATCTCAAATCCTTCCTGGAAGCACATGTATCAGTTGTTAAGTTTAAAGAATCACATTTTAACATACATATACCTTTATTTTTAAAATATCTTTTATTAAATGGATGCATGGGGTAAATTCAGTGAAGGAAAAAAGAAAAAAAAAGTCTGTTAAAATTGATGTTAAAAAAGTCCAGAAGAAAAGTTAAATGGGTGGTTGGGACAGTTTGTTTTCACTGGGCTCTGTGGGCATCAAGTAGACAAAGTCATGAACATCCTTACAGATCTAGTAAGCTGCTGCCCAATGACCCAAAATCCCTGGGAAGGAAGCACCAGTTCGGGTGATGCTCCAGCTACCTCTGCCTTAACCAGTGAGCTACTGCTGGGAATTTAGGTCAATTTCTGATTTCCCTCTCCTATCCCACCTCATTATTCCAATAAATCAAGTATTAGTTGTATGTATTAGTGTCAATGGTCAAAATGTATAAATAAAACCTACACCTTGGCTGGCAGCATTGAAAAATCATCACAGATAAACAGTAATAATAATTGCTACTAGTGGAGAAATAAGATAGGAGATAACAATATTAAAGTTGATAATTTTTCCTTAATTGGTGATAGCTTGATAAAAAATACCCAGAAAGTTTCTCTCCCACTGCCCTCTGTTTCTGGTCTCCCTGTTCCTCACATTTTGTCAGTTTTAGTAAAAGACTAAAAAATAAACAATTTCACTGCTAATTAAAAATGTAAAAAAAAGACATCATTTTGTGTAATTGTAAAGATTTTTAAACACATCTAGTGCTGGTGAGGGTCTGAGGAAAGGACACGGTCATAGGCTGCTGGGAGGAGTAGAATTTAATATAATTTCTTTGTTCTACCCAGGTCAGTGTGGCAATATGTATAAAAAGCCTTAAACTTGGGCGCCTGGGTGGCTCAGTTGGTTGAGCAACTGCCTTCGGCTCAGGTCATGATCCCGGAGACCCGGGATCGAGTCCCGCATCGGGCTCCCTGCTCGGCAGGAAGCCTGCTTCTCCCTCTCTCGCTCCCCCTGCCTGTGTTCCCTCTCTGGCTGTGTTTCTCTCTGTCAAATAAATAAAATCTTAAAAAAAAAAAAAAAAAAAAATTTTTAAAAAAAAAAAAAAAAAAAAAGCCTTAAACTTGTTCCTATCTGTTAGCTTATCCTAAAGAAATAGTGTTGTTTATTATAATGATGAAAATTTAAAAGCCATGAAAAGGTCACACCCTAGGGAAGCTGGTTAAATCATATATATGGCCCAGCCTTACTATAGGGATATTACACAGCCATTAAAAATTACTCAAAGAGGAATTCATATTATATGGGAAAAACTACTACTATGCACAACATGTCTCAATTAAAAAAACATATATATGTATGTTAAAAACTAGAAAAACGATGCCAAAATGCTAATAACGTATGTATGTGAGTAAGTCAGGTTACAGGCAAATTTTATTTTCCCCTTTATAATCATCTCTATTTTTTAAATATTCTATGACTGACAGGTAATTCCATGAGAAAACTCAAATATATTAATTTTTTAAAAAGATTTTATCTATTTGTCAGAGAGAGAGAGTGAGCACAAGCAGGGGGAACAGCAGGCAGAGGGAGAAGCAGGCTCCCTGCTCAGCAGGGAGCCCAATGCGGGACTAAATCCCAGGACCCTGGGATCATGACCTGATGCAAAGGCAGATGCGCAACTGACTGAGCCACCCAGGCGTCCCTCAAATATATTCATTTCTAAATGAACTCAGTGATGTACTTAATGAATGTATTTGATCCCAGGTGGCAGTTTAATTGGTTCAAATAGTGTATCAATCAACATAGACTAGATACTGATCTATAGATTGTGGTATAACTATTAATCAAATAGTCTAAACAAAAAGAGTGGAAGGTATAAGTTGTAAAAGAATAATAACTAGTCTAATATCACATTTTACTGAGGAAGAAACATGGTAAGTGATGGACTTTAGAACACGTATTTATAACAAGGCATATCATTCTCCCCTTCCATGGAATAGAATCAACATTTTAAAAGAACAGCTTCCACTTCATACTAACTTTTTCACAATGTAAAACTATCTCAATATGTCGCAAATTTGGCCTTGGAAGACAGTGTATACGTTTTTGAGAAAAACAAATGAGTAATCCTCTAGAGAGACTTACACATTTAGTCACTTAATTATAAACCAAACTCATCAACAATAAAATCATGTGTTTGGGATAACTATGAAGGATTTTTTCTTTGGTAATAGACTACATATTTAAAAGTATTCTATACAGAAGCCACTCATATTTTATCATAAATTAAACGTAAAAGTGTTTTAAGTCCTGTGACTTGGAGAGTTCAACCCTCATTCACGTTTGTGAGCTACAAGTTGAAGACAGGATTTTACGACAACAGTTCATCGCAGTAGAGCAGTATTTCCTGATTAGTAGTAAATATTGAGACTTAGCAGTTGAAAGGCCCAGTCAGCTTTTCTCGAAGAATGTTCTTGGAGTGTCAGCAGTTCAGAGAAGCTAGAAAGGTGCTGGGCTGCTATCACCTGACTCGATAGATGGACCAGAGGCAGTTAACATAAGAGGACACACAGGCGACAGTCCACAACACGCTTGCTCTTTTGTGTAGAATCCTGAGCAGACCTGTTGTTCTAAGGCTACTTACTGGAAGATCTGAGGGAACAATAACATTTATAAAATTATAAAATGATACAATCTTTCCTTTAATGGGCAGTGTAACATAAGTTTTAGAATGGAATTCTTAGTTCTATCAAGATCAAGTCTCAATATGAAAAATATCTGTGAACCAACAGAAAAAACAGGCAACCCCGCCCCAAAACAAAAAACCCCAAAACAAAAAAATCATGAATAGGCATTTCACACAGCAGGATATCCAAAAAGCCAATAAGCATATGAAAGGTGTTCAAGTTACTCAGGATGAAAATGAAAATCAAAACCACAATAAGATGCCCGACCATGGTTGTTGAAATGAAACTCTCCCGCACTGCTGATGGAAATTTAACTTGCTATAGTCATTCTGGAAGAATGTTGTACAATCTCTCCTAGAGCTGAATTTAGGTCTACCCAATGAAAGAGCAATTGCCCTCCTATGTAGACACCTGACAGAGCCCAAAGACATGTGTGAGAAAGTTCTTAGCAGAACTCTTTTGTAGTAGCAAAAATCAAGAAATAACAGAAATCTCTAACTACAAACGGGGGAAAATATAGTACACTCAGAGCAGAGTACAAAATAACAAGAACGAACAAATTACAAATTCACACTATGTAGACACAAAGCACAGAATCCAGTTTACAAAAAGGACAAAGCCACGAGTTGATGCTGCCACAGTAAGGGTATATGCGGGAGATGAGGTTACGAGCAAGAGAGGCTCCCGTGTTTCTAACAATATCATCTATTGATCTGTGCGTAATCAACACACAGTTCACTTTATGAACATTTATTCATAAGTTCACTTTATGAACACATAAACACATAAGTTCACTTTATAAACATTCATTAAGCTACATGCTTGGGAACTGTGTACTTCCTTATATTTATGTGACTCTTTAATATAAAGTTTACATTTAAAATGAGGGAAAAAGAAGAGTATAAAGAAAAGTTTAAGCAAAATGAAACAAAACCTTTCAGTTCAGTGCTATACATAGCATCAAGTACTTAAGTAAAACAGAGAGAGCTTTGCTGAGGCATGAAGGTGTACATTAATAGTCTTTTGTTCCTGATTTTCAAAGTAGAAATAGTATTTGGAATTTGTGGAAAAAGGATAGTAACAGGGTTAAAGAAGATCTTAGAGCAAAACAACAAAGAGATTCTAGATAGGGGTGGAGATCTGTTTAGAAGAGGAACATGTGATGAACCATATGGGACTAAAAGGAGAAAAAGAATCAATTATGCTTTTCAGCAGAGACAGGCGTGGGGGCAGGGACACAAACACCACCACAAGAAGAGTATACCAGCAGGATAGAAGAACTCATCACTAAAGAATAATTTTTAAAAATTACTCTCAAAACCCTGCCTTTTGCTGACTTTACAACAAATAGCGGAGGGGACACAGAATTCATTTCTAGGAATATTTCGACGACATTGTACCCAGACTTACTAACTTTCCTTACCTTATTCCACGAATGAATCTATTTATTTCCCACCCTGAGCAGATCGTGCCTTTTTATGTTTAGAGGACAGAAGCAAATGGGGATCGGTGACTGAAGACGTTAACAGGACAGAGAGGAACACGCCACAACCGTTTTCGGCAAGGGAGGAACAAACACTGTCTGAGAAGTGAGAAGTGAAGAAGACCCCGCCTTAGCAGAGGCAAAGCTAAGGCCAAGGCTGGGACAGCCCAGGACCCAGGAGCTCCGCCCTGCGACACTGTGGAGATGGTTGCAGGCCTCTCTGCACTCACCCTGTCCTTCCTTCACAGGTATCTATCTGCTCATTTAAACATGGCCTGTCATCCTCATTATTTAAGGCACTGCCTGATGGTAGATCACAATGAATTTTAAAAGATCCTTCTCTCTTTTTTTCTTCTCCTTTGGGCCATGAGGAATATTAAGAGAAAGATAAGAAAATATGGGGTGTTTTTTACCCAGTGATAAAATACACTTGAATTAAATAAAACCTAGTGCATGGTTTATCAAACATCAGCTTAAGAACTCCTGAGGCTAACTGTATTAATAAGAAGTAATAAAAGGACTGATGATAAAAGTTTCTTAGTTGTGTCTTATATGTGTGGCCTTGAAGTTCTAGATTGAGTTATTGGTTTGTCAGAACTAAAATATAAGATGCTATTAACATTTTTAATGCTAAATCTAAACAGTATTTATTGGTTCATCTTTCAATATGGGTATGTTGGTAAATGAGGATTTTGTTTTTATTTGCATATCATAGTAGCACTTTCCTGCTGCATAAGTGTTTTAATGGGAAAAGTATGTACATATAATTTAACAGGCCTAATCATCATATTTCAAAAAAAATTTAAAAAGCCAGAATCTTTTAACCTCGAGGCAGTTATAATGGACTAGGAAAAGGTAAATAAAATTGATATATGATGTAAATGGTGATGCAGCACTCCCTTTTTTTTTTTTACTATATTTCAATATTCCCTTATTTCATTATTCCTCTAGAAATCAGGATTAGACAGTACTTCTGACTAATTAACCAAAGGAGGTTTGACTAATAGAATGAGATTGCAAGCATGATTAAACGATGATGTACATAGCACTTAATGATCATTATCATTTATTCTAATATCAGTGGTAATAAATGGTGAAACTGTTGAAGCCAAATGCTGTCACATCACAATAAAGTACATCATGGCTAATGCTAATAATTTCTAATTTACTTGGGAACCAATGGGACATGCAGCTTTCTTAATGCATGCCAGTGCTTTCTTCAATAAATTGATAGACCCTTTTAAAGTAAAAAATATTTATCTTTTTTTTTTTAAGATTTTATTTATTTGACAGAGAGAAACACAGCCAGAGAGGGAACACAAGTAGGGGGAGTGAGAGAGGGAGAAGCAGGCTTCCCGCCGAGCAGGGCACCCGATGTGGGACTTGATCCCGGATCTCCGGGATCATGACCTGAGCCGAAGGCAGTTGCGTAACCAACTGAGCCACCCAGGCGCCACAAAAAATATTTATCTTTTTACCTAGACTACATAACAGGTAGTGATACCACCATTTCCCTCCTAAGCACAAGTAGTTCCACCGTAACGGCTGAAGGCACTTATTTACAAAGACCCAATGACTACAACCAATGCTACCATTTCAAAATACTGGTCGCATCCCACTCTCTTGCTTTTTACAGATTCAGTGGGTCCAGGTTACCCCTCAGGTTCTTCTTCCACAGCTCAGGAAGGTTACCTTTGCTCTAAGAAACAAACTAGAGTAGTACTAGATTTTCTGTATTACTCATTTCCATCACTGTTTTCTATCACATTAAGAATTACAAGGGAAAGAAGATTCAGAGATGTGCTACAAAATCGCTGGCCAAAGTTTACTCCAGAACACACACAAAAAGGTGGGGAGAGTGTCCATTTTATGCAGAGAGACACATTTGTTATCTTGAGCTAGAGGCACTATATTATTGACTCTCATCATACCCTCTAATTCTTTAGGAATGCATTTTCAACTCTGGAACACATAAGAATGAAAAACTGAGCTCTAGGGCAGACAGAAGTTTCCTTCAGGTTCATGCACAGTTTTGGAAGAGGGAAAAGAAAAAAGGAAAAATACAAATGCAGTCAGCATCTTTTAGGAGAAAAGTATATTAGGTAACTAATGAATGAAAGAAGAGATTTGGCTTCTGCTTGTGTTTTAACAAACTAAGTTACTCTTGGAGAGGTCTTCCTATCTCCATTGCCTGCCTGTTGCCCATTAAGACCTTTAATATTTCTATGTTTAATTTTCTTTAAGGTTAATGGTTATTTTCCAAAGAAATGCAAAAGGCCTCCAATAAAACAGCAATTCCTTGTTTTGGACTCTGCCTTTTTCATGTTTCTCTTGGTATCTCCTGAGTAATCAATTTTAGACAGTATTTACTGATTTCCTAGTATGATAGACCAAAGCTTAACTTGTTACAGCTTGGTTGCCGCAAAAGGGCCGCTCACAACATGGCTTCCCCAGAACCACGAGAGAGGGAGGAAGGCAGAACAACCAAGAGTATCTTCCATAACCTGCTCTCAGAGGTGACATACCATCAGTACTGCTGTATTCAGTTGGTTACAGACTAACCCTGGAAAATGTTTGTGGAGGTGGAACAGATTATATAAGGATATGAACACCAGGAGGCAATAATCATTGGGGCCATCTTGGCGTCTGGCTACCACAGAGTTTATATTATTATGACTGTAAAATTGCTCACAAGGCTATGTCAAATTCAAGTAGTATACTACAATTATATATCCCTATTTTCCCCAGGAGCTAAAATTGCCTCTTCTTTTTTTCTTAGTGCCTACCACTCTTCCCATACTTGTCCCCAAAGTTTTGTGATAAAATTGTACACAAATATACAATTATATAAATGCAATTGTATACACTAATACAATTGCACACATAGTCAAACAGATCATCTTTAAGTCTACATTTCCCTCCTCATCTTCCCCTAGAACTTTGTTTACACTTCTCCAAATATGTACTGTTTTCTTTCTGCTACTATACTTTTTATATCTGAAAGATCCTTTTGTTTTTTAAATTTTTTATACATACTTTTTTATATTTCAATGATGAAAAGAAGAGGATGATACGAACATTATTATGATTTAATATAGATTAATTATGATGCTATTCCCTTCATTTTTTTCTGTCTACTTAGAGTTTCTTTGGTTTGTTTGTTTGTTTTCCTTCTTTTTTCATGTTGAATATTTTCCTCAAATGTCAGTTGATGAATCCTGGGCTCAAATTAATATTTAAGAACAAACACTTTGAATGAGTGAGTAGATTTGTTAACTAGCAAGCTTTTCCATGGAATGTTCCGGTAGTAAGCTAGCATTTTTTGAGGGAAGAGAGCCAAAATGTCATTACCTGAAGGCCTTTTCTCTGGACTGTTCATTATCTACAGAAGAATATTCAGACATCTACTTAAAACATAAGCTTTGTTCCTGTGTGGTAAAGACTAGTTGGTGAGATGGGGTCAGAACAAGATTTTGTCATTTATTTCTCCTCTTTTCTCCCAAAGATCTTCCTCTATATTCACATGATCCCTGTTTTTGGTGGAGTACCTCAGCTCTCACTTGTATTCTAATTCTAGAGCTTCTAGCACAATTTTTCCAAACAGCATACTTTTCCTCTCCTGGAGTTGTGGAGGAAAGGCTGGGGTGGGGGTAGAGGGGTAAGCACAGCAAAGTGGTTACAAGCCTGGATTTGGAGCTACTGTGCCTAGCTGGAGCCTGGAATGCACCCTAAAGATCCTTGCATTTTCAGCTCTATGCCTGTGTCCTCCTGTCAGTGGTTCCTGAACCCTCGTGTGGAGCTGCGAGGAGCAGATCAGTCTTTTTCTCATCGAGGCACCCTATTTTGGGGACTGAATTGTGTCACCCCAAATTCATGCTGAAGTCCTAACACGTGGGTATCTGTGAATGTGACCTTTGCAGATATGATCAAGTTAAGATGAGTTCCAACTTGATTAGCATGGTTCTACCCAAACGGTTAGTGTCCTCCTCAAAAGGCCATGTGAAGAGACAGAAACAGACAGCAAGAAGGCCATGTGAACCTGGAGGCAGAGATTCAAGTGACCCAGCTGTAAGCCAAGGATCACCCAGGACTGCCGGCTACCAGCAGAAGCATGGAGGACCAAGAAGGCAGATTTTCCTCCAGATCCTCTAGAGAGAACCAACCTTGGCAACACCCTCAGACTTCTAGCCTCCAGATTTGTGACAGAGTAATTTTCTGCTACTTTAAGCGCCCGCTCCGCACCCCACTCCCCCCCTGCCATTTGTGGTAATTTGTCATGGTGGCCTTGGAAATGAATACATCATATCTCCCTGCACCATGTTCTTCTCCATTGTCATATGTCATTCCAGGTGAAAGACGTCTTGGTTTTGGAGAACTGTAGATTGGTTTTCTAACTCTTTCTCTTAGTGGCTGTGGTGACTCCCAAGAAGAAAAGGGGGTTAAAACATCTTTTCTATTTTAAAACTAAAAATCTCTACAGTCTTTTAATTTTTCCTTTTTTCCCCTTCCAAACTACTTCATACCAATTAGTGCACTTTAAATGCAATATAGGAACTATTCATAGAAAGAAAACTAATTTTGATCTCTAATTAGTACACCCAATCAGTACACTACTGTCACTTTACTCTCAAATTTATAATAACTTTCTAGAGACAAATGCATCACAGAAAGTGGGTGGAGAAGGGGAAAGAATGAAGAGGAACTAACACTGAAGTTACCAAACATCTACTCCAGTCCAGATACTGTAGTCGAGTACTTTCTCATACTTTTACTAAATCGTCCTAGTAGTTTATGAAATGTGTACTTTCTCTATTTCACAACTGAGGAAGAGGACATTCAAAGGTTCGATAACCTGTTATCGTTACCCTTTTAACAAGTCAAGGAGTCCAATCAAGACCTGTCTGACTCTAAATCCCAAGCCTGACACCACACCACTGTTCCAGGTCAGCCTGCCTGGCTAGATCATTTAAGGTTTCTATAAACAAAATTCAAAAATCTGGCTAGTTTTATGCTTTCACAAATAGTGAATAAGAACAACTACTGCTCTTTTTTAAGGTAACTACTATGGGTGTGGAAGGCACTTTGCAAAAAATTCACTTTTAATGCAACCGTCTTGGAAAAGGGCTTCTGTATCTGCCTATTCCAAACTGACTTTTAACGAGGACAAATAAAATATAAAAATAAATCTAATGGTACCTTAGCAATAACTAGGTGAGCACCCACAGTTGTTTTCATAGGAGAGGATCTCAGACATGTAATATAGTGGACACATGCCAGGACGGAGACCAGCTATGTGAGGGTCACCATTCTCCATTGCTATTCCAACACTTGCCTCATACATAACACAGCACTGCAACAATGCTGAAACACACATCATAGAAGATGTCCCACCAGAGTCTCCATTACTTTCCTTAAAAACCACCTCACTATTTTAAAACATAAAACATCTTATCCTCTTAAAAGAAATGGGAGGACTCTGCTTGACTGGTACTCTGAAGCACGCTCAGACTGCCTTCTGCCACACTGAGCACTATGCTCACATCTGGAGGGGAACTTCTAGAACATTTAGGTTACAGGGAAACCAATTGCCCTTTATCATAGGACCTGGGAAGCACCCTGGTCACTTTTCTTCTCTCAAGACTTTAAAGACTAGCATTATGTAATTATCTCCCATTTCAGCTGGACAACTGATGCAAACATGTTTTTGTCTCCCCAAGCACTTTACTCTTACAGTCTGGCAGGACACACACCATCGAGCCTTCCTCATCACCCCTGCCTCTCTTTCTACTCAGAGTTTCAGAGGTGACCTTTTATCTTAGTTCTCAGGGAAAACAGATGTCATCAGGTGAGACCTCCAGATTCCAAACAATTACTCAGTGTTTGTATCCATTTATCTCTGTATACATCCTTCCTTTTCAACTTTTCCTTTTCATCTTCCAGGTTCTCCACACCTGTGGTGCCCCATGCCATCCTCCAAGAACCTCACTCTAACTACTGTCCCAATAAATCTTCATCCCTCTCCTGCAGAGCTCTTCCCTTTCAGACTACAAAGAGAGTAAAGCCAGTGCCATGCAAAAGGCAAAGAAACATAGTCTACTTGTTACACTACGACTCACTCTGGTTCTAGCTATTTCTCTTTTCCTTCTTTCTCATCCAGGCAATTTAGAAAGAGGAGCCTACACCTGCAACCATGTTTTCTGGCTTCAGTTTCCACTATTCTATCAAAACTGCTCTTCCTGAGATGAACAATGGCACCAGTGTTCTCAAGCTAATATGTGTCCAGGTACACTCCCCACCACCCCATCTTTTTTTGTCTCGCCTTCCTGAAGTCTATGGCTTTGCTGCCTGCTTTTCCCAGGTTCTTCTTTTCCTCGTCTGCTCCTTCCTAGTTGCATAGCCCTGAGCAGCCCGACACACTGCCCCAGCCAGAAGACCCAGTAGGACTAATGACCAACCCGGGCACAAATGATGCCTTCCCCTCCCTGTATCCTGGGGGAAGCTTCCCAGCAGCACCATTCCATTGAATCGTAACTGTTTATCTTAAACAATTTATTTGTCATCAAAACTGTAGATCTGACAACCATGTGACATGTTTTCCACATTTGTGATTATGTCAATGCAACTTTAGTTCTCAAGTGACAAGATGACAGTACAAGTGGCTTCCTTTTAAGGATAAACATGTAAAAATATAACATGTGGGAAAAGAGAAAAGTAATCCACACGCAAGCCAGTATTCAAACAACAAAATCAAAAATTCTTCTTTAATGTTTCTGGGGGATTGTGGGGTGAAATTTGATTAAATCAAGAGATCCTGTCACTAGGAAAGAAAATATGCCCAAACACAAAATCTAACACAAAAGGTCAGAGTTCAAGGAGCTTCTAAAGTCTCTCCACTGACTCCTTCTGAACCTGTATTATGAGGAAAGGGAGAAATTTAGAGTGGGCCAGAAATTTTGAAAGATCATGTAATTAGAGTCCACTATGGCACACAAACAGAACAAAAGACGTATTAATCATAACAACAATTTCAGGGAAGTCAAGGACATTGCTTTCCTTATGCAGTAGTCCTTTATCCCTTTTCACTCAATTGAGTTCCAGCGTTCAGCATACATTTGTGAATGCTCATTAAATGAAAGGCTTTTGCTATTTCTTGCATAAATGTCCTTTTAAAACAACTTGAAGTCCTCACTGCTTAAGGATTTTTTAACCTGTTCTTGCTTAAGAGCGTATATGATAATGACTAAGCCAGAAGGTTGCCCCTGCCTTGACTATGAATTAGAAAGGCCTTTCCCTTCCCATAGGGCATCCTTACCTAGGCAGGAACACTGCTGAGCCCATTCTTCCTTTTGCTTGACTACATAGCAAAAAGGAGAGACTGCTATTTGAATAAAATGTGAAATCACCCAAATTGTTTTACATTCTTGGCCTAGAAAAATCTCCTTAAAAAAATATTTAAGTCTTTTTGACAGTTACAGGTAGCATTTGATTCTGCTTGAAACCTCCAGTGTAAGGGTGTCAAAAACAGTTAGTATTTTAAAAGCTCCCTTTCTTTCTTAGGTATTTAGCAGCAGAAGTTCATCGGAAAGAGAACAAAAAATATTCTCAAGAACACGAGCCAATGACATTTGGCAAAATCATATAATTTTATTTTATTATTCCCTAGGCTCTTTTCTACTTTAAATTAGGATACAGTTTAAAGAAATAAAAATGGTGGTTGTCAACATTCACTTTGATAGATAAGGTTTGCTAGACCAGGGGTGGTTTGCTGGTGTCCTCACTCTTTTCAAACAGGCCTTAGGGCAGCTAGTGTCTAGGCAGCTAGACAGTATAGAAAACCTTACTAATTTCATAATTCTGCCTCAAGACAAATTCTTGCTGTTTGGGGGAAGGCAGGTCAAGAAATAAAGAGGACCCATGACTGAGTGCATTAGGGAAGGCGGGATGATTATGTGTGAAGTTTTGATAGATCAACAACAAAGCCTGTCTTGTGTTGCCTCCCTTATTTTGTGAGAAATATGCTAATTCAAAGATATCCAATTTTGACTTCAAATCTTGGAGTAGCAGAGCAGCTGTGCCTGGCGGCAATACAATCTTATTTCTATAAAAATCTCTCAAAGCTCCATATATAAGTGGAAGAGTAAAAATAGATAATCAAATCCAAATTAAGGCTATTAAGAATTGATTTAGTGTAAAGATAATATAGCAAGATTTTGTTTAGGTTATGGATGTTCACTAAAAATGTGTAATACTTGTTTGCCTAAAATTTTGATTATGTTTTATTTTATTTTGTCACAGTTAAATAGTTTTATCATTAGGGGTTTTAATTGCATATAGTTTATAGAATTCTTTCTGATTACTCTATATCCATTTAACTGAGAAAAAAACCCCACTGTACTACTTAATGAAAAGAGAACTTTCTAATGAAGATGAATCAAATTGCAGGCAGATGTACCACAAGGTGTGGCTATCCTGTGCTTATTTGTGAAAACTTTACTGGGAACATTTTACAGCATCTACATAGTGTGCAGAGGAAGCGATGCCCTAGAAAAGAGTAGGAAGTAACGTATCCAGAAATGCACTAGCCACTCAGTGGCACACCACCACCTTGCAGAAACAAGGAAACAAACAACAAAAGACAGAAAATGGGGAAGCCAAGTCCTTGAGAGTCTCCTTTCCACCTTCACAATGTTGGCTGGACTATCATGTGATCTCCCTGATTTCTCACCTTTCTTTTGCTTCTTGCTCACTTGGTTACCCAGCTGTGTCCATTCCTGAGGTGTAGCCCTTGACTTGCCATCTTCTAGATTTAGAGATTTTTTTTTTCTTTAGAGAACTCATTAGTTTAAGTAACATTAGCCATTCTCTGTGGGGGGTCTCTTAACCCACAGCTCTAGACCTGGCTTCTTCCCTCAAACTTTAAAAGCTCTTTGATTCATTCCACGTCCCTTGAGGCCAATTGATGTTGGCATCTAGGGTGGCCATGAAATCCTTTTCAGTCTTGCCTCTCTCCTACATTTGTCACTTCAGTTCCAGAAAACCTGCTCAGATGTGTCCTTTTCCCACTTAAAAACCTCAACAGTCCAATTTCTTGGTCTGGCATCAGACTTTCCACATACTTCTTTCCTATCTGGTCCTTCATTTTTAACCAGACTATTTGATTCACTAACATCCAAATATGGTACGACCTTTATAAAAACATATTAATAAATACTTTGATTATCTTGACTTAAAAGGAATTTTTACTATTTTCCACAGAGTACCGAAAATCTTCAGATTTGGAATGTGTGGCATTGAGTAAAGGCACCAGATAATGCCCTATACTCATTAGCAGAAGCTTTCCTTTGTTTTATTTACTGTTGTTAAACTCTGCTTGATTAAGCAAGGGAAAGAAATCTAATTAATAAGCAACCCTCCACTTCTAAGGAGTGAATAATCCAATCAAGACTGAACTGCATCCTCCCTATTTGATATAACACCTTTTGAAGCACAGACCACTGATGATCAAATAGCTCCTTCCGATGACAGATAACATTTTAGGGAGGAGATGAGAGAAGGGTTAACAGTGTTCACAGCTGGAGATTTAGCAATTAGCATATTAAATCCCACTTATTTGGGTGATATCCAGCGACCTGATTTTGCTCAATATAGTACATTAATTGTTCCATTCAAACCTAAACATAAACATGCCTGTTCATTCAACATATTCTTACTAAATATCCATGTGTGAGGCACCAGTGCAGCTAAGTGCTGAGGGTCCAGAAGTACGTCAGATATCTTTTATACCCCTGTCCCCACGCTGAAGGGACTTGTGAGTAGTGGGGCAGACATCGACTATTTTATAGGAAATGGCTACTGTCAAATGGAAGAGCCATTGGGGTTATTAGAACATACAGTTTTACAGACTGGGGTTCACAGTACACACATGCTGCTGCTCTTTCATGGCCCACCCTTGCCATTGGCCTTTTGGCCTCACTTCTACTCATCCCTCAAAATTCAGCCTGGATTTCGGGTCCTTCCAGAAGTCAAGTCTGGATTATCCTCATAAGGTCTGGATTGGTCTTCCATATCTGAAAGTATTCCCGAAACTTTGTGTGTTGCCTCTATCCTGGCATTAACCAAATGTATGGGAACTGTTACTCATGTGTCCCAACTAGATGATGAACGCTTAGGGAGTATCTCTATATTTTAAGTACCTAGCAAGTGCTTAATAAATTTTGCTAAATTAATGAATGAATAAATGTTTAACAAGAAAAAATACCGGGTATTTAATTTCTGCCGAGGCTATAAAAGGCAAGGCAAAAGATAAAATAACTAACGGTTTTAACCAAAGTATTTTTGGCAGAGGTTTGGAGCACAGAACAAGGGCTAGATTACTCAGCATATATAATTTCTGTGCTCCTGAAGCCCATAGCAGTTAGAACGCTTGAGGTCATCTTTTGCCAAAATATATACTAGGACATCTTAGCTATGAGGTTTCAAGGGATACTCTACCAGGATCTTCTAATTCTGAATAAAAGATGATCTATGTCTACAACTACATTTGTATCTGCAGGTATAATCTAAATCTGTATTTATAATCTACACATTCTATACAATCCATGGTCTTTCTAACAAAGGATAAGTTGGCTAAAATTAATATAGATGTTTCAATACAGAGTTTATTTTTTAATTTTTTTAAAGATTTATTTACTGGGTGGCTCAGTGGGTTAAAGCCTCTGCCTTCGGCTCAGGTCATGGTCTCAGAGTCCTGGGATCTAGGCCTACATCGGGCTTTCTGCTTGGCAGGGAGCCTGCTTCTTCCTCTCTCTGCCTGCCTCTCTGCCTACTTGTAGTCTCTCTCTCTGTCAAATAAATAAATAAAATCTTAAAAAAAAAAAAAGATTATCTATTTACTTGTCAGAGAGAGAGAGAGAGAGAGAGAGAGAGAGAGAGAGAGAGCACAAGAAAGGAGAGAGGCAGACTCTCTGCTGAGCAAGGAGCCCTACATGTGACTCAATCCCAGGACACCGAGGACATGACCTGAGCCAAAGGTAGATCCTTAACCAAGTCACCCAGGTGTCCCTAATACAGAGTATATGAAAAGAAATAAAAAGTCATAATTCCAGAAAATGGTATATTCTTGGAAAAGAGTGGTACCTAGTAGTTAAATCAGGGAACAAGAGACAAGATACACCACAGGCTAGAAAACCTCTGAAAGGGTCTTTCTCAGTAGGTCACCCTTACGTCAAAAAGAGGAGAGAAAAGGTACGTAGACTGCTCATAGCCCAAGGATGTGAAAAGGAATGGATGCTGATCAAGCCATGTATTCAGAGTACAACTTGGCGAAAAGATTAAGAACTTGGAATCAGAGGTCAGCTCAGGTTCAGAACTTGGTGCAGGACCAGAAGCAAACTACCAGACCTGATTAATCTTTCATTATTTTCAACAATGAAATGGAGATAAAAATATTGACAATCTGATAGGATTATTGTGAATATATACGATGATATGTATAAAAGCTTGATATTTAGTAAGCCAAGTAACTCAGTAGATATTAGATTATTATTAATACTTTAAAAATATTTTACTTAGGTTATAAGCAAGTTTAAAATAATTGGAGAAAACCTTATGTCTTCAAAAAAAAAGTTATGAGATAGTATTAACCACTATAAGCATACAGAAAATGTCAGATACTAGTTTAAGTGTATGAAAGCAGATTAAAAAGTAAAATAGGTTTGAGTTACATTTCATTCACATAGTTCAGCTGAATTGTAGGGTTAGCATTTGCAAAACAAAAAGCAATTTTTAGAAATAGCAAGATTACAAAATACTCTGAAATATCATCTTTTCCTAATAGCAATCATAATCCCTGTTTTAGTGAAAATATTTTCCTTAATTTCTGTACTTTTCAACATCTAGTCTAATAAATCTATCTTTATATAAAGAGTTCTCAAAGATCAACTGGGCATTTGAATTTTTCCCCACTTGGTTAGAAATATAAAAGGAAAACACAACAGAAATATTGATAGAAAGTAAATGTTAAAAACAATTTAATATGCTACGTTTATAATAGAAAAGAATTTGACCTTTATGATAGATCTCCTTTGGCTTGCTGTATAACCTATGAGTTTAATTATCACAATAGCCTTATAACTTCAGATAGTACATGTTAACCTGAGTAAAGGCAGAAATGCAAGGTTCATCTGCTTTTATGCAATGGACCAAAATACCACAACTTATAAGTAATTATAGACGAGCTTTTGTAGTTTGAACACTTTACTGACATTATAGTCAGAAAAGGACTGGATTCCCTAAGGCCGGGGCACAAAATTATCTTAAGTAATCTTCCTCTACAAAATAATTAAAATACTTATTTTAAATTAAGTATAGCATGGATATATGTATGCCATTATAATCATTTCATGATTACAGTGTTGGATGTGTCTTTAATGACACACAATGGGGACGTCATTATCTTATGTATTTTGTTATTAATAAAAAATAATTCAAAGTACTCACATGTCATCAAAAAAAGAAATGTGATGGGAATCAGAACTGCATTATGGTCATATTTGTGTCACTAACTAGTTCTGTACTCTTGGGAGGGTCTGCAGCTTCTATGAATTTCCATTTATTCATCTACAAAATAAAATAATCTCTAGGGTCCAGGATAGCTCTATTCTCTGACCTTTTGCTATTATTTACTATGTCACAACGACTCCAAATCATAAACCCAAAGTTAGGAAGTACACAATCCTAACATGAGTTATCCACAATGAGTATCTGTTACATACTACAGTTATCCACAATGAGTATCTGTAACATACTACAGTTTCTCTTTCCTACTGTTAGAGTAGGGAAAGGCCAAACAATAACAAAAACATCCTGCTGAAAAGACTAGAAAGACCTATTTAAACATTTCACCTTGAGCAATAAACATCTACCCATCTATGAAGATTAATTACCCACATTCACTTTTTTTCTTATTCACTTCATAGTTTTTTCTAGGCTACCCTAGAAATTTGACACAAATGTCTGTACTTAGCCACACATTAACACTTCCAGAACTTAACTCCTCCGTATCTATAACAACCCTAGGATGAAAATCTGTGAAGTATTTTTCTATTTATAAATCAGCAAGCTTTGATGACAATCTCACTCTGAATAACGACAATGGTAATTGATAAATTTGCTTATGACCTTAGAAGGTAAGCAGAACCCCATAACACATAGCAGTGAGATACAGGAAACCAATGTAAATAAAACTCAGCAGCAATTGGCAACTTGAAGAGAGGAGGGCTCCATTCGGTGGATGTGCAGGTCCTGGCTAGGGAATTTTTAAAAGCAGCCAATCTCAGATAAACATCAGAAACTCAGTTAACTCACCTTTTTAGTACATTCTTCCACAATAAGAGCACGTGAAACTCGTCTGTATTAATGATTTTGCCAAAATGCTGGTCACAGTATTTCAAACTGTACTGGCAAATATGGTAGAGTAAAATGGTTCAACAGACTCTAACACAGTATTTTAAACTGTATCTTGATGTAAAGCAAATCCACTATGTAAAATATTACTTTGAGAGCAAACTGTTTTTGAAAGGATACATGGGGCAATACTGATCATAAAATGTCTGAGATAATTTTGAATAATAATAATTTTAAAAATTCATCTGAGACCTGAAAGAAGAACCTTAGGTATGACCTTAAGGCAATAACGTAAGCATGGAATATTATGAATATACAATCTCAGGGCAAAAGATATATCCGCACATTTCTACTCCTATAGTTATAGTTAAACTTGAGAACCTTCACAGCAGCCTATTAAAGTAATAGATCAACAGGATAAAAGTAGATAAGAAGAATGTGCAATTTATGAATACGGTTTATTACCATGGTTACAAACTTTCAGAACAGGCCTCTGAGACATGGGACTGAGACTTTGCCGAATATCTGTTAGGAGAGAGAGAGAAAAAATTAATACAGAGGTCTGTTCATCTCAAGAAGTGTTAATAGTATTAGCTTGTTTTCAAAGGCTAAATATGTCTGGACCCAAAGCAATGCTTCAATACCCTGAAATACTTGAAGCAATGATGTTATGACTTTTACTTCCCATTTAATTATGCTATTGTCAACTCTGCTGGGATAAGGTGCATATGGCTCTTTAAATGAGACTCGTCACACTAATCAGGATTTTCTAGGTTCAGTGCTTTGGGTTGTTAATGTGCTACTGACATCGGCCAACAGGAATGCTTCTCTGACATTTGTCATTGCAAAGGAAGGATTAAGCAAACTCATGAAACTTCTGAAGAGTTGTTGCCCAGAGCACTACATTCTTGACACATGACTTGAAAAGAATTAAAAGGAAAAAAGAAAACGGTTGTTCTTTGTGATAGTTCCCTAGAAAGTAACATGAAACAAGTATAACGTTCACCTTTTGGCTTTGGTGTCCTTTTTCTTCGGTCGCGGAAGGCAGCCCCCGACTGCAAAGCCTCCAGCAGACTATCCATCACTCCTGTCTCATCACCCTCTGTGAAAGAAGATGCAGGGAATTCCATTAGCCCTCAAGGTTACCATAGCAATGTCAAGCATACACAGAAACTGGTGATGGTGATAGTAGGAGGAAGGAAGATCAGATGCCAGGACGAAGCCAGCAATTTCAAAATAAGAGAGGACTTTAACTCTCTCATAAATCAAATATCTTTTAATGAAATCGGACTCATTAGTGCCTGTGTTACCATCCACTAAAGAGGACTGGGTTCCACTGATTCACTTCACAGGACTGTTTTTATAGTCCGGTGGCCCAATAACTTTAAATAGAATGTGGTTTTAGTCATATTTGTGTCTCAGGTTATCATAAATCACATTTCCCTTGTAGAAATGGGTTCTTTTCCAAGCATCAGCTTCTATTCTAAAATCGACCAGGTGTGGGAAAATGTTTTTGTTGCCGTTACCGAGACTCTGCTGCTAAACTTTTTGCATCAAATTGTATTTCGAGGTTAACTATTGTGAACATGCTCCCAACAACTGATTTTTCACATCAGAAGATAATCATCCCCTTAACACAGAATAATCACTACAAACTCTCAGAGAATGTGTGAAAAGTTTGCCTTCTATAATGAAAGATAAACCAAGAGGCTCTCAAATACCTAAAGTACTTTTTAATCCAATTACGATTAGTTTAAACTGATATTCTGTATATATTTAATGGAGGCTGTGGTTATAGAACCAACCCTCTCTGCAAAGAACAGATTATCTTGTACTATTCACAGTTATTTACAGTTGTCAATGCTAAACATTATTCAAAGGAAGTGGGGGTGGGGGGTGGGGCTTCAAAGAAACTACTGGCCCAAGCCCAAATTCAAGAAAATGCACTCTTTTGTCCTCAGAAAGAGGTTATTTGTAGGATTCTCTATGAAACTATACGGCTGACATATTACATCTAAAGTAATAGAAAACTATTTTCCTCTCGATTTTTTATTTCTTTTTATTGCAATGCAATCCCTTGATTGGGAACAGATGACAAGCTAACACAGGAGAGTACAGATAGCAAATGCATTTACAGTTTATAAACAGATATATAAATATAAATATATACTGGTCTCTTTCCATCTGTTCTAGCTCATATTTTTAGAAAAGTACTGAACTTTGTAGGTGTAATTAAAAAAAAAAGGTGGGTGACAGGTAGAGTATCTGAAGGTTAATTTACAGACAAATTTAATTCTAAAGTGGCTTGATGGCTATTTTAATTAAAATACATTAAAAATTTCAGACACCTTATTTAGTAACTAGATATCTTGAAAATTTACACTCAAACTTAACTTTTAAAGAAAAAAAGGAACTGCGAGTAATGCCAGATATTCAAAGTTGAGGATATATTTCATTAGTGAAAGGCAACATTTTAAAAAATCTAAAACTTTAAGAAAGCAAGAACAAGATTAATGGCATACACTTTAAGGGGAATAAAAAAAACCCAAAACTAAAACCAAAGAACAACAAAGAAAATTTAGACTTTCCTTAGTAAGTTCAGTGTTGGTAATGGTATTGACATAGTGATTCTGAACCCATTACATGTATATTATAAGATTGAGCAGACAGGTAAACTTGCTGTGGGAAAGGTAATACAAATATGGAATAAGAGGAGAGAAAGAACCATAAAGTGTTGGATTGCATTTACAAGTATTATATAGGCTCAAGGATTTGAAAAAACAACAACAACAACACTTTTCCTAACTTTCCAAAATAACCCAGAAGTAATGATTCTATGGCAACAATGAACATGCCCAGTCTCCAGAATACTTAGAGACAGCTAATTATGGGGCTGAGACCAAGAAAGTGTGAAAAAAGCCAGAAATGTATTGATGTACCAGAGAATTTGAAAGCACTCACAGATAGGCAGGGATATGTCAAAAGGGCAGAGGGGAGTCAGACTGAAGGAAAGTATTGGCCAAAGTTAGGTTGATTTGAGCACCAAATGAGTAATAACAGGATGAATTATTAATGGAGGGAAACACACATCTACACTGATAACTAAAAAATTAAAAATAAATATAAGGTAAAGGAAAGTTCTTTACAGAAGAATGTCAACCAATAGGTATCAAAGGTATGGAGGAAATATAAAATTTACTACCTTAAAATTCATATAGTAAGAATTGATTGAAGCAGAAATCATTAATGGGTGCAGAAACTATTGTATAAGGCTGTCAGTGAACAGGAGTTGGAGAAATCTGGCAGGTGTCACCTGACATCAGTGTGACAGTAACAGTATACATGGACAACAATTGCCTTTTGAAAGGGTGCACTGAGTAGACTCCACCTATATAGTATTTCGCACAGAAATATTTATCCTGAATCTAAATATGAGGAAACTACAATAGAAATCCAAAGTGAGGGGTGCCTAGGTGGCTCAGTCAGTTACATGTCTGCCTTTGGCTCAGGTCATGATCCCAGAGTCTTGGGGTCAAGTCCCACATCGAGCTCCCAGCTCAGCGGGGAGTCTGCTTCTCGCTCTACTCTCCCTCCCCCCATCCCCTTCATGATCTCTTGCACGTGCTCACTCTCTCTCAAATAAATCAATAAAATCTTAACAACAACAGTAATAAAGGAAATCCAAAGTAAGGAACATTCTGTAAGGTGGCAGGCTTGGGTTCTTAAAGACTATCAATTATGAAAAACAAGACAGAGAGGGAGGGAGGGAAAGAAAGAAAAGATTAGGGAGATTAAGGGAGATTCAAGAGATAGGACAACCAAATGTAATATACAATCCTTGATTAGGTCTTAGACTGTATCATATAAATGATATGGTTGGGATGATTGGGGAAATTTTTAAATGGACTGGATATTACATAACTGTACTATGCAAATATTAAGTTACCTAGATATGATAATTACGTGACCATTAGATAAATTCCATTGTTCTCAGGAGACAGATGCTGACCCACTTAGGCTCACTAAACAACTTATGCCCCATCTCCTGTTCTCCATTTCATGCCCTTGAACATGCTGCTTTCTTTACACAAAACATTCTTCCCTTTTCTTCACCAAGCTAACTCCTCCTCCAAGACAGAAATGAGAATCCTTCCCTGATTTATGTGATCTGAACCAGGTGCCCCTCTGTGTCCTAATGGCATGGGGTAGCCACAGCAATAAATCCTTTACAATATAATTTACTTGACAGTTTCTGCCACCAGACTGAGTTCACTGAGGACAGAGATTACGGCTTTCGTTTATCCTTAATACCTAGTAAAATGGCAGTATTACACAGAAAGCATCGAATAAATAACAAGTGAGGCACCAATATGGCCAAGGGGAAGGAGTAATCATGCAGGACAATAAAGGTCACAGGTGGGAAGGAGGGCAGGGAGGTGGTCACAGTACATTCCCACCACCACTGTAAACAGTGCCGCACTGTTTCTTCCTCTTCCCTTGTCTCACACAACCATTCAGTTGCCAAAACTTGTTCGTGCACAGGCTCCAATATCTCAATAATTGATCGATTGTTTCCTTTTCTGATTGAACTTTAAGTTAATTGTCCAGAAGTGAATTACTTTTCACCTGAAATATCGCACGAGTCGCCAAGAGTCACACTGTGTCTAGTTAATCCCAAATTCAAATTCATCTCATGCAGCTCTGTCAGCTCAAAAGCACAGCCACGATCTTGTCTCCCAGTCACGAATTTCCACTATCTCTCACTTCCCATATAAAGTCCCAACTCCTTCACTTGTCCCGATACTTGATTCTAATTGTTTCCAATCTTATCTCTTTCAATATCACAACCTGTTCTTCAGCTGCAGGCAACTTTCTTCACACACCTTTCTCTCCCATCCTTCCCTGTCCAGATGGAACCTCTGTGCTCTTGTCCCCTAGAGCGGATGGCTTGTCTTGGCATTCATTCCCACATGCGTAATGGGAAGAATATATTATGGAAGTAAGAAGACATGTGTGCTAGTCTGAACTCTCAACTACCTACCTATGTGACACTGGACTCATTACATAATCGCCTCTAACAAGTATAATAGAAAGAATACCTGTCTAGGGTTAATGAGAGGATCAAATGAGAAAATACAAATGAGAACACTTGACACATCATTAAGTGAAATAAAAATGTAGGAAAATAAATTCATAAACCAATTCCATAGCAGACTACAGGAAGTTTATGAAATATTTGATTACGTTTCAAGTGTTGTTTTAGACACAATATAAATTAAATGACTTTTATAGTGTATTTTATTTTGTCTTTGATAATCATCATTTCTAAGGGAAACTGATCAAAAGTACCTATCAGAAACAGACCTTTAAATAGTCTCTGAATAATCCAATGTGTAAGAATAAAGACATAAAATGGAGATGTTATTCCTAATCTTAAAACTGCATTTAAAATATATTCATTCACCAGATGTTTATGGAGGGCCTACTATGTGCCAGGACACTATTAAGCACTAGAATTCCCTAAGTCCCAAGAATTAATAAGACATGTTTTCTGATCTCAAGAAGCAGAACAGTGTGAAAGGTATGGGAAGGATCTGTACAAAGTACTGGAGATACAAGGTTTCCTAGTGAACATGATCTGACAAATAAGCAGGATTTAGTTCTAGGAGACTAGAGAGAGAATAACGTCCCTAGCAGAAGGAATAGCAGATACAAAAGCAGAAGATACGAATAAAAACAAAAGTGAGTTAGAGTGAAGTACTGAAATGATTTTTATTTACATGATTCTAGTATAAACTTGATAATTTATATTTATATCACCTTAATACATTATTCCTCTGCAAAGAGAAATAAAAATCAGGTATTTTTTTAATGGTAGAGTAGAATTCAATACCTCTAACTACAAGTCAGTTCATATTCAAAATATTTATAGACTCTCTCCTGCTATGAATTCTTTTAAATCAAAAGACTAACTATAATAGTCAAAGTTTTGCTATATCTGAATAACACATCACCTTGTTTAATAGTAAATGGTATTTACAAAAATCGTATGGTGTCAAGGGAAATGGAGGAGCGAAAGCTAAGGAGGAGATAGCCCTAAAGCAGATCAACAGGACACGCAGACAAGCAGAGGGTGGCCTACTGAGGAGTTAGACAAGTTTGAGGTCTCAATGGCCAATGACTGAAGAAGTACAAAATATGAAAATGTTTTAAAATAATATTCAGTTTGGTGGGGAACAAATGTTGAAGATAATGTAAGTGCAAGGTGCTAGCAGGGACCTCCTGATAACTTATGAAAGTAAGCTGCAAATTCTGGCTTCAAATTCAGACAAGAATTTTGATAATATTTTTCAGAAGTCATTTCTATATTACAAAAGATACTCATTTAGCACTATGGGCCAGATCCTGAGAAAGGTCCCGGGAATACCAGGGTTGACTTTATCCTTGCCTTTTATGGTCCTCTGGAAGTGCCTATGACTGAATCAGGGGAGACGTCATCTTGAGAACCATGAGGAGAAAAAAGATAAGGCGGTGACATGGTAAGGTATATTCTTTCTTTTGCTCTACTTTTCCCAAACCAAGGCACAAGACGGAAAGTACAGGTAACTACAGATACAGAGAAGATCCTAGAAGGCTCCAGAACATTAAAAACAAACCAAATAGGCTGCACCACAAGGCGGAGAATCAGAATGGATATGGATTTCTCAAGAGCGACAGTGAGCTCCACAAGACAAGATAGGGATTTCAAATTCTGAAGAGAAATGATTTCTGATGAAGAAATGGTTACACTGCCTCTCATAGGAGGACAGAAAACGAACATGCAACTTTATTTACTTGTTCTTAGAAAGCTACTGGAAGGTGTGCCTTGGCAAAAAAGGTAAGAAGGTAAGAAAAAGGAAAAAATATGGGATCTAGGAGAGGGGAGGGGACAAAACAGCAAAGCGGCAAAAATATTTCCCAGGAGAACACTCGCATCCCAGGCGCCCAGAACAGCCAGTTCAGATCACATGGGAGAAAGCTGGTGTAGGAGAGAACCGTGGCCAAGAAACTAAAAGCAAATCTGTGTTGAGCCATTTGCACAAATGACTGCTGTTGATTTCACAGACCTGTCTGAGAATCTGGATGAAACTGGAACAGTTGTACACAAATACTGAGCAAATTATAGAAATTGTTCGTATAACCAAAGAAATGACATTGTTGCCTAACAGGAAATAATCATGAAATACTAACTGGAGGGGTAAGGAATATTTCCACAGTTGTGATATTATAAACGTGATTTTTTTGGACTACCAATTGCAATACAATAGTAATGTGAGGATAGCAGGGATGGAGGAGAAGGGGTGTACAAGCAGAATACAAGGTGGGGAGCAAGCAAAAGGGAATTAAATCTGCACTTCTCAGGAACTCGCTAATGCCTAAAATAAATTAACGATAGTTTAAGCATATTATCTAGAAATAGAGACGCAGTAAATAAATACCAGGAAAAAAAATCCCAAGAATGAAAAGTGGCTGTCTCTGGGAAGTAGAAGGAAGTGGAAGGAAGTTGAAAGGAAAGAGGGAAAATATATTTTATCATGCCAGGGGTTGACATATTTCATTTAGGAATTTGCAGACATTATGTTAATAAGGTAAGGACAACAGAAGATCTCATGACAGGAAAAGATGAGCAGGTAAGTAGAGACGAAGGAAGAAGCTGATTTTTGACCTACTTGTGTTTTCCTCTGAAAGGGGAAAAGGAGAGATAACAAATAATACAACACAACATGATAAAATGTATGATGGAGAGCTCCAGGCCAGAAAGGACAGCTGGCCCAGGGCAGGGAGAAGGGGCAGCAGCCCCAGAAGTCCTGGATACTTGACTTAATAAAGAACTTTGTCTGTCAGATCTGCCTGAAGAAGGAAGGCCCTGCTCAAGCTCACAGAACATGCAGGGGTTCTGGAGGGTCAGGAAACAGTTGGGAGACCCACATGTGCACGGGAGTGGAGAGCAGAGGGCCAGTGGCACTGGGAGGAGCTGAGGCACAGGGAGGGGCCAGCGGCCCCAAGCACTGAATAAGCCACAGTAATTTGGGGTTTATCTTTAAGGGAACTGACAAATTATTTTAATCTAGGACATAAGACTGTCAAATTCTCATATTAGAAAGAACACTCTGAGGAGGGACAAGATGGAGGGCAAGGAAAATAAGGTGAGAGCAGGTCTGAGGATTTAAATCTAGGCAAAACATGATTGCGGGGCCCAAGTAAAGAATGTTAAGTGGTGAAAATGTGAAAGAGAAAGAACAGAAAAATCTTGGTGAGCACAGATGGGAGTATTAAAAAATAAAGCTGAGGGGCGCCTGGGTGGCTCAGTTGGTTGGGCGACTGCCCTCAGCTTGGGTCATGATCCTGGAGACCCGGGATCGAGTCCCACATGGGCTCCCTGCTCAGCGGGAAGCCTGATTCTCCCTCTCTCACTCCCCCTGCTTGTGTTCCCTCTCTGGCTGTGTTTCTCTCTGTCAAATAAATAAAATCTTAAAAAAAAAATACATAAATACATAAATACATAAATACAATAAAATAAAATAAAATAAAATAAAATAAAATAAAATAAAATAAAATAATAAAATAAATAAAGCTGAGACAAATTTCTAGGTATCCAGCATGGCCAACTAGGTATGTACTGAAATCATTCACCAAGTACTGAATTTTTCTTTTTTGGTGGTGGAAGGGGCCTGGGCCTAGAGAGGAGTTCACGTTTGCATGTGTCGACATGTTCAGGGCACATCCAGCTGCAAGTGATTAAAAGTGTTCCAAAGGCTGATGGCTTCCCAGGTTGAACATGAGAGGAGAGAACTGGTTACAAAAATAAGTTTAACTGAGAAGCTTAGCTGTTGTACCTGAAGCTACAGAAAAGAATGTAAGCATATCGAAAAGGTAGACAACCCATGTTTTGAATTCAAATGACTTGGATTGAAATACTGGCTTTCCAATTAGCCACCAGTGGGGAGTCTGGGCAAAATATTGAACCTTACTAACCCTCATTTTCTCTCACCTCAACCTTAATGTGGAAATAAGAATACAAACTTCCTCACAAGGTTAGTGGAGGATTAAAAGTCATATATAGCATGCAATGCTCAGCAGGGCGCTTGGCACATAGTAAGAGCTTCATCTCCCTTGACCTCTGTTGTGGACGTTGATATAGCAGTGTGAGTGAGAGCTCACTTAGGAAGACGTGTGCAGTAAGTGAAAAGAACTCTGAGGATAAGCCACGGGGCAAACCAAAGTGTAAAGGGGATTTTAGGAAGAAATGAGTGTTTTCAGTCTCTGACCATTTTTCATCATGTTTACTGTGAATGCACTTTGAGAGCTCCCCTTTTTACTCCATTGTCCCCTATGTAACTTTATTAGTTCTCACTGCATTTTAGAGGGTTTTGGTAGCAGTAAAAGATGGAATGATAGTCACCTGGAACTGGGAGTAGGGCTAGAGAAGAAAAGCTCAGCTTCTCTAAGGAAGTGCTGGAAGTGTGCAGCTGATACACAAATTTTATAGGCTCACAGTTTAACCCAACTCTATCTAAAGAAACAGTGAGAGTTGCCCTTACAAAATTACATGAATTATTTTTCTATGCTGCTGGTTATAGACCTTCTGGGAACCAGATTGTATCTACTTTACTTGGTAACCCAGTTCAGTCTTTAACTTAGAACAAAGCTCAAAATACAACTTAAACCAGATAGCAAAAAGACAGGAATAACTTAAAGTCTTTGAACTTGTCTTAATCTAGATGTGAAACTGAAAATTTGAGGCAAGGGAGTTAGAAAGCCAATTTTCATTGGGACTTCACTGATAAAAGGATAATTAGAACAGTTCTTTTACACTGTAAGTGGTTCAACCATTAAGTAGAATTTTACATTAAAAAAACACAATATTTTAACCTATTTTTCTCCACTATTCATTATTTGTACAACTTGAATTCAACATATTTCCTGTTGTAAGTTAGAAGAAAAAAAATAGAATCTTTGACAAAAGAACACGTTTTGATTGTTTTTTTAATAGAACAGTTGATAACCTCTCTAGTTCTGCTTACAGTCTTTTTTTCTTTTAATACTTCTTATTTATTTGATAGAAAGAAACACAGCAAGAGAGGGAACACAAGCAGGGGGAGTGAGAGAGGGAGAAGCAGGCTTCCTGCAGAGCAGGGAGCCTGATGTGGGGCTCAATCCCGGGGCTCCAGGATCATGACCTGAGCCGAAGGCAGTCGCTTAACCAACTGAGCCACCCAGGCTCCCCTGCTTACAGTCTTGAATATCTACTGGAGCTGTGACAGCTCTGTCTGCAATCACATGCTACTACCTTCTTCTTGCTATCATAAATACACTTGGACTGGTGACGGTCATTTTATAACTCTGAGCACAGACCATGAGGCCATTTGTATAGTTGCTATGGATAAAATATAGGCTATATTTTCAAAGCTTGTGTAGAACATATTTCACAGGTACACTTGAATGTATAAACCATGATTATTACACTATTTATTACATTGTATGCAAAACGGAATCTAAGTAATTTAATGTCTTAGAGTAAATAAGGTACAGTAAATTAAGTTAACAATGTATTTGTAAAATAAAGTATTTTTCTCATACAAACTCTCTAGTCTCCAAAAAACAAAAATCCACATTGGATGTCATGCATAAAGTATGATTCTATTTTAATTATATAAACAACCAGGCAAAAAAGGCAATATAAACACACTGTAACAAATCATATTGTACGTATTAATTTTTAACTTCCCAGTTCTTACAATTTAGATTCTGATGTAAGAAAATGATGTCAGCATCACAGTCATTTAGTTCAACTCAAGAAGATATCCAATCTACCTTCCTCTGAAATCTTTTACTAGAGTTCTTTCATTTTTAAAACTAATGTAAACAAATGGCAAAATTACAGGAAAATAAGGGTGTGCTCATGTAATTCTTCTTTCAAATAAGAAGGACACACAATTTTTGGAATATCAACATACTTAAGCCATAAGATTTACAAGTGACCATAAAATCAATGAAAGAGATTTCATTCATTGTTATTACAAAATAATAGCTGAGCTGTTGTTAAATAGACATCCTATATTAAAAAACAAAATTTCAATAAGAAAGTGTTTCCCAAAGTGTGTACCACAGAATACTAGTCCCATGAGGAGCTCTGTGTGTGTGTGTGTGTGTGTGTGTGTGTGTGTGTGCGCGCGCGCACGCGCACGTATGCACATGCGCGTGTTGTCAGGGAAGGGAAGGTGGTTCTGTGGTCAAATAAGCTTGGAAAATAATGTGTAGCATATACTGCCCTTGGGAATTCATATCCAATACACACAAAAATTTAATTCATGATTTATGATAAATGTGGCATTTCAAATCAGTAGAGGATAAGAAAATGTTTAATAACCACTATGTGACAATGTTTTACCTGGTTCCCACTCTGCTACTTACACCAGCATAAATTCTAAGTAGATAAAAGATTTCAACATTAAAAAATTAAATTGCAAAAGTACAGCAGATAGCATGTAAAAGTATATTTTTCATTACTTCTAGAATGGGAAAAAATCCAAATTCCCAAATTTCATACAGATTTTACTACATGAAATGTCTGCACACTGAAAGAATAATAAGAACAAAGTTTACACAACAATAAAAGGAGAAACTAGAAAAAAAATTAGAATACAGGTATTCCTTAAGACTGGTTTTCTTGAAATAACAAACTTCTGACTCAGAAAAAAATCAATTATAAAAACAACAAAAAAGCAGGCAAATGGTATGTTCAGGAAACCCATCATTAAAATAAATAAGCAAAGCTTTTATACAGAGAATATCATACTCAAACTCATTCATAATTAAGGCTATTCTAAATACATCAGTGAAAGATCACCTTTCATTTATCAGCATGGCAATGAAAAATGAGGATAATTGGTATAGGCTAGAAAACAGGTCACTCCACATATTGTTGGTGGAAATATAAGGCTAATACAACCTCTTTAGAATGCAATTTAGCAATCTATCAGAAATAAAATTGTACATACCACTTGATGAAACAATTTTTTCTCAGAAAATTATCCTACTTATAACTCACATGTGTGGAAGGTAATATGCACAAGGATGCTCATGATAACACTGTTTATAGTATTAGGAGATTGGAAACAACCTAAATGCCCATCAGCAAGAGACAGACTAAATAAAGTATGATATTCACATATTAAAATATATTGAGAGGTGAAAAAATAATGATGCATATTTATTTATTTTAAAGATTTATTTGAGAGAAAGAGCATAAGCAGGGGGAAGGGAAGGGGGGAAGCAGTCTCTCCACTGAGTAGGGAGCCCAAACAGGGACTCGATCCCAGAACCCCAGGATCAACACCTGAACCAAAGGCAGATGTTTAATCAACTGAACCAGCCAGGCACCCTAAAGCATATTTAAATTATTCATATAGACTATCTCCAAAATATACCAAGAGAAAAAAAGTCAATCAATCATTTATTTGACCAATAAAGACACTGGATATAGACCTTTCTATGACCACTCACAGATATCAAAGTATAAAATGGAGGATATTTTCAGACTTCCTGCTTAGCTATTACTCTACGATATGGTGCTGAGAAAGGCATTACTTAATCATTCTTCCAGTGTGAAATGTTTGGTAAAATGTCTCCCATGTAAGTACTCAAGTGCCCAACTCAGATGAGCTTGTTCACAGTGACCTAGTCTAGCAACCATTAAAGAAAGCAAAATTTAAAAACCAGTCTTGACTCTGGTTTAAAAAAATAACGTTGTCGAAGTTATCCTCGTGTATTATGTAGGGATGAGGATGCTGAACAGATGCCTTCAGTTGCAAAAACATGGAATGTCAAGGGAAAGATATCTATTTAAATATATATGCAGAAAAAAAATGATAATGGCATTTAACAAGATGTGACTCACACACAGTGAACCCTTTAATCACACAGTAACCTAGACAGGAAAAGGTTAATTTACATGGCATAACATCACTGCTTTTGAGTAGAAGCTTCACTTATTACCCCGGAGAGCTTTATTTTACTCTGAGGAATAAGCCTGACAGTGTTTAAATTTGGCAATTGCTTACTTTCTGGTGAAAATGTTAAGGTCTATTTTAGACTCGTTTTAATATTTTCTAGACTATTTTAATTTTCTTTAATATTTTCTTAATATTTTCTCACTTTACGAGTGAGGAATTTTGAAAAATATTTTTCAATGGCATTGTTTCTCAAAGTTTTGATCAAAGAATGGAATGACTTCAGATACAGAAAATGAAAATGTTTAATTCAATACTCTGAATTTTTAAAAAAGGGTAAACTAAAGGACTAGTAATTTCACAGGACTCTCTTTCCAGAGAAGCTGGGATAAGTGGACTTTAGGTCATGAGGGGCCACTCTCGGTGACTGCACCTGGATGCTGAGAAGTGCCCAGAGGGGCCTCAACAGTCAAGTCCTGACAGCAACATATGGTGAACACAGGAAGAGGGGGAGAAAAGGTCGGGAAGAGAGGCCCAGGGAGCTGGGATTCAAGGCTGAAGAACTGCCATGGAATGGTTTTGAAAGGTGTGAAATAATCAAAATTGTACTTCGCAATGATTAAAGCTGGCATAGTGTGAAGGTGTCAAGCCTGGGTGAGTGGGAAATTGGTGGTATCATTAACCCAAAATGAGAACATGAAAATCAGGTTTTATGTGGAACATGATAAGTTAGGTTTTAGATGAATTGATTTTGAGGTGCTGGCAGAACTGCTTTGTCCAGGAATTAGTAGGAAATACACAACTATAAAATCCGTACTTCAAGTCAATCTCACACATAAGTACTAATGAATATGTGGCAGCCACTGAAACCAGCCCCAGGCCTTGTTGTCATGGGACTTATAGTCTAAGGGCAATCTCAACACAAAATTTGTGACTAACTGTATGATAAACGTCCCCAAACAGAAAGTGAGTGCTATGGGGCTGCTTACTGTAGAGACACTGAGTTAGAGGGACAGCTATGGCTGCCCAGTGATGACTGCGGGGTTATTCTTTGATACCCTTATTTGCACTTAGATTTCTGAAGATAGGACTCTTAAAAGACACTAGGGATTACACACCAAATAGTGGAAATTTGTATATGAGCATTCTGTGTGCCAGGAATGTTCTTAAATGCCATCTCACTGCAGTCAACTTAGCCCAAAGTAAGTTTACTGGATTGGAGTTCTAGGTTCATTTCCAATATGAATTTGTGGCAGATTTATTCTGCACAAGTATGGTATTCCTTCCCCATTCCTTTCCCAATCAGATGCAAAAATGTGGTATTAATATTACGCACTGAAAAAATGTAAAAATCCTAACCACAGTAACAGCAACATGCTTTTCAAAGAAAGGAAGTCAGCAAAGACAATAGGCAACTCTGAAAGGAGAGGAAAGTGGGGAAGAAAGGAATTGACATATGCTTCTGGAGAAAGCAAATAACACAGAAAAGAAAAGAAAGTGGGAGACAACTGAACTTTTCTTGAACTCATTAACAGTTGCAAAGAAACTGGAGGCAAAAACGTGCTAAACTGTTTCAAGTGAACAATGAAAGATATTCCTCTCAATTGCAAAAAAAAACTAGCAAAATGAATACAGAAGCCCTCAAATAAAACCTGGTATTAGGTATGTTTGAGCACAATTTTATTTAGAAAAGAATGCAAGAGAAAAAGAAAAAATCTAAATATGAATTAATATATACAAGGAACCATTATGTTGAATGAATGCCTGTGTGGAGTACTTTATTTAAATTTTCTGTTTTAATTCTCACTCCAACCCTGCAAAGTAACTTATCACAACCATTTTAAAGCCAGGAAAACTGAAGCTCAAGGAAGTGAAGTAATGTTCTCAAAGCCCTACCACGGGTAAGTAACAGAGGAGAGGTCTGAACCAGTATCTTTCTGATTCTTTCCCTTATATAATTTTCTCAACGCAGAGGTGTTGCTGGTTAACTGAGAAGTACTCAGATCCTTAGCTTTGCTGAGTTGTACATAGAGGAGTTTCAGGAAATGCATTAAGGTACAGACAGACATGGCTTCTGTAGCTGGTAACTCAACCAACAGGCACAGATTAGGTTTCCCCCAACTCAAGAGAAACCTGTTCCTTTTCTCTGGAACCCGCCAATAAATGAAATGCAGGTCACAGAAGACTCCCTTCCTACAAAGAAAGGCCAGAGACGTCTTCCAGTTCTCCTAGGACCAGGGGTATCTGGAAATACTAGAATCAGTCTAGTCTGCTTGTGGCTTCATGGGCCCTCCCTACAACCCATTCACTGGGTAACTGTTAGAGTTGGGTTAAAACCTGGAAGCCAGCGAAACCACCATCACTATCATTCTTGGCCAAAATTTAAGTTCTTCCTAGTCTTTGCTTCCTCAGTATTTAAGCATAAGCAACTTTTCTAACTGCCTCAATATCTTCACTGAACATTCCTTTGACCTCTACTGGAAACTGGAGAGATGATCTCCACTGCCCCTTCCTAGTAGATGTCGCTCATCCTCTCATACATTATGTGTACGTAGGAGTGTAGGTAGGGGAGAAGGGAGCAGTTTTCTCCCTCATCTTTACTGCTACATCAGAGTATCACTTCTTTTCCCAGATGTAAAAAGAATGCTTTGAGACACATGTTATTTGGTTATATCGCTGCCATCCCTCTGGGTCAATGTCACTTAATTGTGCACTAGTCTACCCTCTATTCAAGATAGACTTCGTCATCTGATTCAGTCTTCCTTTTCCAACCAAGTCCTGCATTATCCTGCGTGAATTCAATGCCATGTGAACAACTAATCTAACAGCAAATGAGTTCTCTGACTCCCTCATCTCCAGGGACCAATACTTTCTTTTTTTAATAGTCCATTTACATATTCTCACATCCATAACTGAACTTTGCCACCACCCACAACTATTTTATTAATAATAACTTAAATTCATATAAACTGTTCTGACTCTTGCCCTTCTTATATTCTCTCTCTCACTAGTTCTGTCATATGTCCCTGGAAATCTCTAGAGCCCTGACCCTGCAGTCTTCATTCCTTCTTTGTCTGCTGATACTCTACAGTTTGTTGCTTGACCATGGTTCACCTGCCAATATCTTAATTCTTCCATTGAGGTCCTCAAATCACACCTTCTCAAAACTATGTATCGACTGCTGAGTAATCCTGGTGAAAAATAAGACTGTAGGATCAGGACCAGTACATAATCACAGTTGCAAACCTAAACTGAATTCTTAATGCTATCCAACACTCCTCCTATGTTTCACCAGGAGGCTCTCACTCCCACTCCCCCTGATAGAGGTTGTTTCAATGCTTCCACACTTTCTTCACACCTCTCACCCAACCACTGTCCTTCCTCAGTAGAGGACTTTCATATATAAAATAGAAGCCCTTTGACGAAAATACCCTTAACTTCCTAACATCAAATCTACCAACGTTATCTATACCTGGATCCAGTCTTTCCTCCTTCCCACCCACAATAGCAGAACATGTCACTTTCCAACACAATTTCCTCCACCTTCACAGTTATCTTACCCTTTGCACTGTTCCTGCAGCCCTCAGGACCTTGTTCTATTGAGTGTCCTTCCCAACCTCCCTCCCTATCTCATTCCCCCAGTTATATTCAAACACATTTAAACACCTGCTTGATCCTCTCTTAACTCCAAATCCCCTCTAGTTACTACTCTTCTTACATCGCAGTCTCACTTCCCTTATTCATTTATCAACCCTCTAACCCTTTCCTTTGAGCTGAAGTCAATGGGACAACTGTCATTCTCTTTATTATATGATCTCTTGGTAACATTTGACAATGCAGACTAACTCTTCTTTGAAATGATCTCTTCCTGGCACCTGGGTGGCTCAGAGGGTTAAGCCTCTGCCTTCAGCTCAGGTCATGATCTCAGGGTCCTGGGATCGAGTCCCACAGCGGGCTCTCTGCTCAGCAGGGAGCCTGCTTCCCCCTTTCTCTCTGCCTGTCTCTCTGCCTATTTGTGATCTCTCTCTGTCAAATAAATAAATAAAATCTTTTAAAAAATGAAATGAAATGATCTCTTCCCTGGACTCCATGATGTCAGAATTTTGGTTCCCTACAACTTTCATGGTGACTCCTTCTCAAGCTTTTCTTGGCTCCCCTTCCTTGGCCCACACATACACCATTCCTCACACTCTCCATCAGCAGTTTATTAAGTCCCATAGCTTTGTATATTAAGAAATCCAAGTTTTTATCAACTGCACGAGCTCTACTCCTGAGTCCCAACTTCTGCGACCAACAATCTATATTTGCCCAAGACTAAGGGGTTTCCTGGAACAAAGGACTTGTAGTGCTAACATTGAGAAAGTCTCAAGCAAACTAGCTTGAGTTACCCTCACCCCTACTGAATCACTAAGACAAAGTACTCAGGTGTTCTATAGATATTTCAAAGGTAACATCTACAAAATGGAATTCATCACCATTTTTCCAAAATCCCACTTCTGCCTGTATTTCTTATTTCAGCTATTCAAACAAACTGTCAAAGGCAAATATGGATAAAAGGATCTCAGTATCTCAAAGCACTGAGTTCCCAGTCACTTTTCTTTCCGGGGAAATATCCAACACAATTCTTATATAAACTATTAGTATTTATAAATCCTGCTGAATGAAAAACAGTAAAAACTAGAGTATTAGTTTCCTGAAAAGTTACATGTCTACTAGCAAGCTCTGATAGTGCAAGATTTCTTTCTTCAGTGCTGCATTTTTCCACTATTCAAGTTCTTGACACTAATTTTGGTCACCATTTAATGTATTATACAATTTCTTCTTTAGACACCTTGAATTATTCCCAATATGCAGTTATAGAATGATTAATTTTCCTTTCTATTAAGTTGAAATAAATATTTCTCCAGTAAGGAAACTGGAAAACAACTATATTAACTTATGAATGTCTCAGCATGAAGAAAGTATACATTGTACGGGTTGCCAGTAAACAAAATGGTTGCCCTTCCCAGTACATTGTGTAGACTCTCTTACCGTCACCCAGCTCCCATCTCTGGGTGAGCGCTATCAAATATTGCCTTTAAACTTGCTTGGACAAGTGAAATACACCCAGTGCACAGAAGAGAATAAATGAAAGTTTTAGATTAAGAATGTACAAAAGAAGTACAAGACCCAAGACTCTTTAGACTGAAGGAAATAAAGCAAAGAAATAACTTCTTTTGGTGTATGGCTTATTATATTTATATCTCTTCATCTTCATTCAGCATGAGACAGTAGATAGGCTGACATTTTAATTAAAAATTGAGACTAAATTACAGCAAGAATTATCTGGAAAAAAGTGATTATTAACACAGGATGCAAAGTCCCAAGGGAAATGGTGTTTTCTCGTTTATCTCAAATTTAGGGACCTATTCTCTTCTGTTCCAAGGAGTTCAGGTAGTGACTAGACATACAAACAAGAGCACATAGGAACAATTCTCCATTGCTTAATATATTTATCTAAGCTTGTGGGTCCTATTTTCATCTTCTTGCCAGCCATCTTGTGACAACAAGTGTATGTAGTATTTGTATTACTGCTTCCACCACAGGGTATGTGCATCCAGAGGAGGAGAAGTTGAAATTACATTAGTTAATTTGTGATTTCATTAACAGTTGTGGAAAAAGTCCAAAGAGAAAGGAGATTGAAACTAGCTAAAATGAGTGGTTTGTATTGTAAGTGAATCAAAATTATCTATGTCTTCTATTCCTGCGGATAACTGAGAGTCAGCTGTGCACACATCTGTGGGTGTTTATAAACATTTAGCATCTGTGAGAAGCTTATGGGTTATAAACGGTGGGCTAATTAGTTGAAAAGCTAGTCATTCCTAATGACAGTTGTTATGGATAAAGGTTTTACCCTGGTTAAATCGATCTCGGAACCCTGTTGATCACTGGAGGCCACTCTACCCTTTATTACAAGACTAAGGAGCTACACTACGCTGTATAAGTCACACATTAAAGATGCATTATATCTAGATCAGGTTGCTAGTTTATGCATGTTAATGAGCTCTGCTCTTAATAGACTGAAGTGCTGATTATTTGTCAGGGAAAATGGGAAGTTGTCAGTCTGTGAAAAGGTCAGCCAATTCTGTAATATATAACACTTTCATTTCTGTTCTACATATATACTAAACACATTCCATTCAGAAAATTAGGAAAGTTTGGATAGCAAACTAGTAACTGACGGAATTTATGAAAAGATCTGTCCTTACACATACTGGCATATGTATGCATTTCCCTATATTCCCCAAATTAGTAACTTTTTCTAAGCCCATGTCTCCTTTTTACTGATCAAAAGTTTGGGGAAAACATTCTAAACACGTTAACTTTCAAATAAAATTGTCCTATAACCAAATGGAAAGCAAAACCAAACAAAAAGCATACTGTACGGGGAGAGAGACTCTTAATTTCCTGCCTCTATTTTAATAGAGGATAGTGTTGTAAAATGAGTGGAGAGCCTAGACAAATTTTAACTGCTCACATTTTCATTTAAAAACTTACTTAGAGAAGAATATAGATGGAATTTGCAGGGTTAGAAGGAACCTTCTCTGATGGATAAGAAGACATATTCTGGGAAGCTAACTGGTCTGCTTACCATCATTTAGCTACCGGTGGCTCGGGGGCTGCGATGCGAGTCACCCCAACCCCTAGGCTGGAGTGCTCAACATTACAGGACACCGCCTGCATTCTAAGAGAATAACAACACTGTCCACAGGATCAAGAACTTTGGGAAGAGAAAAAACTGGCCTATGTAAAATGTCACTCCTTTGCACACTTCCTATCCCTCATCCCTGCTTTATTTTATTCTCCTTAGAATTTACTGACTTCTACTACTATATATCTTAAATGCTGTCTGTCTTCTCCTCCAGGACTCACAAGGGCAGGGATATTTGCTTGTTTTGTTTCCTGCTATATCCCCAGGGCCTTGGAAAGTACCCATAACATGATATGTGTTCAATAAATATTTGTTGGAGAAAACGTTTGCATAGGAAGAGTTTCTTTTCCTCATTACAGTACCAGTTCTGTTAATAAAGGAGGTTCTCCAAGGCCAATTTTTATAATTTGTTGTCAGAAATGTAAAATCACAAGAGCAAATCACACAGGAGCCTTGGGAGTGTCTTTTGGAATTCTAGGTGAGGTGTGATCGAAGCTTTTTAAAAATTCACAAAATAGGAACGAAAACAATATCACAAAGGACAGGAAAATAAATGTGAGTGCAAACTTCAATAATGAGAATCCCCGAGTCTTGGAACTGAATGCCTGAGCTGACTTCAGCTGAAAAGGTGTGGGATTGCCCCTCTTTCCTCTGAGGAGAGAATGGGATATGTTCTCTGTTTTACCTGACAGGCATTCCAAGCCTCAATCAGTTGCTCCCTGAGAGGCCCACTCCCCCAGTTTACCCTCTTGAGGTAATGTGGTTTGTTTTCAAACGTTTTGGTTGGCGTACCTACAAAAAAATGCTCAAACTGTTAATGAAGAAGATCTGTTTTCTTCCCCTAAGAAAGAAGTTAACGTTTACATGCAATTGTGTTACATACTCTATGCCAGGCCCTTTTAAGTGAAATTATGCTTCAGATCAAAGGGCTTTAAATTAGAGATGTTACAATCGACACGTCCTAAAGCTCAGATAGGTACCATCGACCCTGTCATGAAAGCTTTTCCGTGTTCTCACACTTAATCCGCTCCAAAGCCCTACTGGTACCACTTTACACTGCCTTCCAACCTGCCCTGTCTTCTCTTTCTCAGTACATCCTAATTCAGGTTGTTGGCATTTAGCTCCTACAAAATTGCAACAGTCTCCTGACTGATCTCACTCTTTCTACTCGCGCCACATCTTCTAAGCCTTCTGCATGCATTCTTGCCGTCAGAGCCATCTCTCTAAAAGAAGACCCTACCCCTGTTCTGCTCAATGCCTTTGGAAAGTGCCTACGATATAAAGCAAAACTCTAAACCATGGCATGCTCTCCTAATTTCCAGTTTAGCCTTCCTGCTTCCTACAACTCTGCCGACAGAGCATTTCCAGCCTGCTACGTTATTTGTTGCTGTCCAAATATGAATTTCACGCCTCCGGGTCTTAATTTACACAGCCCAGTGGATTTCCAGACTTGGAAGCCCTGGCTCATTTTACTGTGTTCATTTGGTATCCACCTAATTCAAGATTCTGCATTTCAAAGGACCAACAGAAGTCTGGGCACTACTACTCAGATGCCAACCCATCTTCCCTGGCTTCACCCTAAGGTGGAGGCCAAAAGAGCTATTCACAGTACTGGAACTATCTACATAGGAGAGAATGCGCATCACGTTCTTGGGTTGTACATAAATGGAAAAGATGCCTCTATCCACTGGGAGAAACTAGGAAGTGAGTTGGTTTCCTACAGTGTAGGAACCCTGCACACCATTCCTCATTCCAGGAGGAAATGGGATTCACAGAGGAGGAGTTCACGTGGAATCACAGGGAGTAGAATCCAAGAGCGGAGGCATCTTGTGTCCAACGTGCAACACCAGGAGAGCGGCGAGTCCACTGAGGCACGGTGCAGCACACGCTCTGGAGAGGTGGCTGGGGCACAAACCTAAGCGAAAGGCTGCAGCCCCTGCAGATGAGTGCTGTGGGAGGAGCACAGTGACCTCTAGGGGCACTGGCTGGGGAGAAAAAGAGGTGAGCAGAGAGAAAGTATAAATCCAAGTGAAGAACACAGAGACATCGCCTCTACCCGGGAGGAGAGGAGGTGCCCAACAGAAGCCAAGCAGAGCTCCTAGATTCCCACTCAAGAGCAAAGAGACCTCCCCTTACCGAAAAAAGACACAAGAAATTATATCAAGGTAAGGAAGCTAGTGTGGCCCAGACAGAACCCAATCGAGAAGAGTGCACATGGTAAGAAGTTCCCACAGGCTGGCTTTCAAGCTTGGCGTCCATTGTAGAGAGAAGGACAATGAGAAGAGAGCACAGAAGGGGATATCAGACAAGAATAACTGAATCCGACAATGCTGGCATTACTGAGCTGACACACATAAACAGAGAGAAATGACTAAATTGTCTCCCGTGAGGTAAGTGGGTATTTCAGAGTCAGAAATGAAACTTCATTAGAACTTACATCTTTGCACACTGGAATTTGTTCTCCTGACCGTGAAATACCTATTTGCCACCGATACTACAGGAACACATAAAACAAAGCAGACAGATGCCGTATCTTGTCCAAGGATTAGATGGCCAGTGGTTGGCTCAGAGAGAGTATGCACAAGTGAGGAACTTCCACCCCACACACGGGAATTCCATAAATATTTTAAAAGTGCTTATTAAATACCTGCTATGGAAAGATAAATAACTCACTTTAAAAGGTTCTTTTTAAAAAATTTGGCTAATTTTATATACAAGAGTTTTATTTTTGTAAGATTTATTGAGAAATAATGTTATGTTTTATTTTCTTGTTGAAAGAAGCAAACCTTTTAGAGCCAAATTAGAACATTAGCTGAAGTATCACTATAGTAACTGAAGTAACTATAGTAAATGCTTTAAGTTACTTTTCTCTTTTCTTGTATTTATAAAAGATAAATATCATCTAATTAATGAATTAAGCTAAAGCTTTATTCCACAGAGGCCTCTGATGAATTTCTAGAAGGGATACACCAAATTCCCAAGATGTTTTGTTTCCGTTTTCAATAGTTACTGCATTTGAATGGGAGCAGGCTGAAAGCATGCATGCACACACAGGGCTTCCTAGATAAGTTGTAATACTCGGATAGAGATTTTTATGTCTCTAAGAGTTCCTAAGATTCTGACATTGCTAAACACCGCTGGAAATATTTCTCCTTTCTTGCCTTTCCCTGTTTAGAGTCAATGAATGGTGACTCAGTTAGTATTCCATTTCTATTATATCCCAAGCACGATGCTTTAGAAATAAGATGGTGCCAAACATAAAACAGGACTTTCTCATAGGGGAGCAGAAAGATTTGAAAAACAATACTCCTTCCCAAGCTTTCCCATATCACGAGTAAAGCAGTTCTGAGCAAAGCTCGGCATCATTTGGGCTCTCCTAATTTTCCAAGGAGAGAAGGAACAGTTTTTAAACTCTCCAATGTGCCTCCAAATATAACATTAAGTCATTTGACATTCAGTCTCAGCAGATACCATGATTTAGGAAACAGCATTTCCTCAGATCGCAATGCTGTGTGCCTTAAAATTGTCAAAATGCAAGAATTAATCAGAACACAGTATAACCCAAATGCCATGCTTCCTCAGACCAGGTTTCTTTAGAATCCCATGGATAAAATCCCTGAAAAGTTTGTAGTCTATGGCGAAAGTGAGTAGCATTAGGGTCTTTTTGCAAGAATGAAAGGTATTTCTAATCATCACAAATGATATTTTCCTCTACCAAAGCTGAAATCAGAGTATAATCAACGGAGGTACAGCAAAATGGTAAGGATAATCTATTAAAATATTATAGATTTATTTACTGATTGACTAATTAAACATTTATCTAATAAAAACTCTCCATGCATTCAGGAAATAATACGAGTGACCCTACCAAACGGCACTACATTTTTTTGAAAGTATAACATTGTTCTGTAATAAATATTAAAATAAATGAAGGCAAAGTAAAACAAAAACCAACCAAACAAACAAAAAACCGCTTTTATTCCCATATGAATCCAAGGGGAAATACAATCTAATTAGCATCAAGACTATCCACTGGAAACAAGAGATCATAATTGCAATTCAGCACCAGCAGAATCAATACTTATAAAATATACCTGAACTACAATAAAATGATTGCCTTTCTCTTCATTCTTGGCTTCTGAATTAAGATAGTCCCTTTTGTTCACCAACTTTCTTGGCTTTATGACATTTGAGGGCTACTTTGCCATGAAAGAGGAACTGTCACACATTTAGCAACTTAGAACTAATGGTAAGTCAGAATCAAAGTCAGCGACTTTGGAGAGAGACTCTCCAGCTTCTAAAGGCACGGAACCTTCACACAACACTTGCAAGTTTCTGATGGAGCCTCTAACTCAACATTAATTTGACACACACACACACACACACACACACACACACACACACAGTTTCGACTTTGCAAGAGTTACTGCATGGATAAAACTGAAAGTTTAAAAGTAAACCTTCAAAGGACTGTGCTGTACTGAAGTTACTGTCACTTTTAACCATTAATGATAATTATTGGTGGAAGTTCTATAGTGACTGTTCATTCTACTCAGGCAATGGTCTCCCAAGAATTGCTTATTCCAAAAACAGTCAGTCATCTATTTTCTGTTATTACACTAGGTCTGTCAAATTCTTCCTGCCTTGGGGCATCCAAGCTTGTGTTAAGGCTGCCCTTAATGTTAACTCTGTTAATATTATGCTACTTCTAATTTTCTTGAAGAACATTGGATATCTGAGGAAGGAAGCTATCCAGGAAACAATATTTTAAAATCCTATTGCAAAATAATGTCTAATTTCGTCTAAACACTGATGCCTATTTATACCATTTTCAAGTAACACATAAATATTCAATTTCCCTGCTTAATTTTCCCTATCTGCCCTAGGGTTTATTTATTCATCATCAAATACTACTGAGTTCCTTTTTTAAAATGGCAAGATAATCACTTTAGACTTAGCAACCTTCACGACCAAATTCAGCACTACTGAATGGATTTCCTTCAACCTTAAGAATTTAATGTCAAAATGACCAAAAATAGGAAGAGAAAAGAGACAGCCTATTAATAAAGAAATAAAAACCTGGCTTCCCCTATGACCTTTTGACATATTGATATTTTCATCTCAAAAGATATACAAACAATAGTACAGCAATACCGGGGACTATAAGCTGGGATAAAAGGATAAGAGTACAATAGTTGTGCTGGACTGGTGACTGGAACAATCGGCAGTCCAGATGCTTGCTAGCATTTCAAAAGTTCAACTGCACAACTTTTCATTTTAAATTAATAGAATCTAAAAATCACGTGATTCTCTTTCTATGCTGAAAGATTTAGCTTTCCCTAATAATTATCATTATTTTTATCAATATTTTTGCTTATTTAACTACAAGATCCTCAATTTCTTTTTTTATCTTTTTTTTTTTTTTAAGATTTTATTTATTTGACAGAGTGTGAATGAGCACGAGCAGGATGAGGGGCAGAGGGACAAGATGACTCCCCACTGAGCAGGGAGCCTGATATGGGGCCAGATCCTGGGAGTTCAGGATCATGACCTGAGCTGAAGGCAGACACTTAACCAAATGAGCCACGTAGGTGCCCCAACATCCTTATTTTCTAACACACATTGGCCATTTTGCAAATGCATGCTTTTGAGTCTAGGAAGACAAGAGAAAAGTTGACAGAACAGTTTTTTTGTTTTCGTTTTTTACATTGTGGCATAAAATTCAGAGAACAGTCTCTCTAGATTATCAATCAATATCAGGAGTTAGTAAACTTTTCCTGTAAAGCACAAGAAAGCAAATATATTAGGCTTTGTGAGACATATGGTCTGTGTCCCAATTGTTCAACTCTGCACCTATAGCACCAAGGCTGGTATACACAATATGTGAAGGAATAAATGTGGCTATATTCCAATAAAACGTTATTTATAAAAATAGGTGCCAGCTAACTTGGCTCAAGTTTCCGTAGTTTGATCTATATTTTTACTTTACACATAAATAACAAGCTAAGCTGAACACAAAATGGAAGAGATGTGATTTGACCAGTTATATTTTTATCAACTATTTGACAAATCTTATGTGTGTCTTCTGTGGAATTTACTATGTGTACACCGCAAGCAAGGGTCCATGTGATAAAGAATGCTGAAGGCCAAGTTTGAAAAATATACAACTGATCGGCAGCATAAGACTAAAGCAAATGAAATGAGTGTAACCAAATATTCCATGCATTATACTATGTAGCAAGGCTATAATGGTTTACAAAAAAAGAGATTGTCATCGAAGACAAATATTCAGAGAAGACATTTTAGAGAACGCCAGATTTGAAACAAACACTATTTTGTTAGATTCAGTTAATTAGAGGAAAGGTATTTATGGGCCAAGAGGACACCAGAAATAAGCACAGAGAAGTAGGAATGAGTGTGCCTGAGGTAAAGGGTGGATGGTATAAGGAGTTCAACAGAGTCAGAGAGCATTACTGAGAAGTACTTACTTGTAGTCTCTTATTCACAAACTCTACAGTGAGATGTTTTAAAATCTGTTTCACAGACTGTATGAAGGTCAAAAAGGTGTCTATGCTATGAAACAACACCACATCCAGAATAACCTAGGGCAGCATCCTCTAATTAAACTCATTATTATTTCTGCTTCGATGGGGCTCCTGTCAGTTCAGGCCAGGTCTGGCATCAAATGAGCTTGGACACTGAAATTACTTAAAAACTTCTCATTTTCGGGGCAAATTTGCATGTTTGGAAGGTAAGGGGGTTGGACACCTAGAGTGGATTTAGCTGCCCCGAATCCTAAGCAATCCAGTTTCTTTTACCAGTTTGTCTGATTGGTTGTTATTAACTTTTTGACGGGTGCCAATAAGTAATAGGCTTCAAGGGGGGCGGGGAGACATACATTGCACCTCTTCTTCAACTGTGATATAATTTTTTTTCTTTTTTCCAAAGTGTTGGACTGGATTCTATGCAGGCACCAATCAAGCTCAAAAGTCTCTAGAGGGCTGTGTCTCTCAGGGTAAATGCTAAAAATAGACATTTACCTGATGTGCAAAGAGTATGCACTAAGTAATAGAAGTGGGATAAATTTCTTTAAAAAATGGAGAGATCTATGGTTATGTCTGAAAGTAAGACAATACTCACAGTCTATCTCTAAAATTAAAAATAACTTCAAATACAAATACTAATTCTACTGAGAACTGGCAATATGACATGGGAGGGCTCATCATGACAACAGTTCACTAGTCTGGAAAGTATACACCATGTAAATAAGGGTTGGGAGGGACAGTTACCGAAAGAGTAGTCAAATTCACCCACACAAAAGACGCACTATGATTGTAGCCTATGTTGTCAAAGTTATAGTGTTCTCCACCCACATTGTACTAAGATTAAAATAATGGATTGGTAGGATTTCTGCCCCTGAATGTGAGCAGGGTGAATCTGTGCTTGGTAATAGAAAAGTTATAAGTTAAATGAGATTCATAAAAAGTTTTCTTTGTGGAGGCACCTGTATGGCTCAGTCGTTAAGCATCTGCCTTCGGCTCAGGTCATGATCCCGGAGTCCCAGGATCAAGTCCCACATCGGGCTCCCTGTTCGGCGGGAATCCTGCTTCTCCCTCTCTCACTCCCTCTGCTTGTGTTCCCTGTCTAGCTGTGTTTTTTTTTTTTTTTTTTTTTTAAGATTTTATTTTTATTTTGACAGAGAGAAACACAGCCAGAGAGGGAACATAAGCAGGGGGAGTGAGAGAGGGAGAAGCAGGCTTCCCGCTGAGCAGGGAGCCTGATGTGGGGCTCGATCCCGGGTCTCCGGGATCATGACCTGAGCCGAAGGCAGTCGCTTAACCAACTGAACCACCCAGGCGCCACCTAGCTGTGTTTTTCTCTGTTAAATAAATAACATATATATATATATTTTTAAGTATTCTTTGGTAAAATTCTTAGAAGTAACCCATGTGACACCATAGAGATTGAAATTATTTTGATCCCTCAAAAAGTTTACAATTGGCATTTAATCTTGCATTACAAAACAAATTTAAACAACAAAAACAACAAAAAATTGGAGTTGTTTTCTGGTCGGCATATAGCTTATATTACAGAATACTCAGAAGGGCAATGAAAACCATTTTCAAAATGGTTCTTAAATACTGGATGAACAGTAAGTCAATTAGTACGAGGATATACTATAATGATGTTTCATGAAGAGTGACACAACTCAAGAAATTTACCTCAACCCCTCCCCAAAAATCACAATTTCAAGATATGTTGTGCTAGGGAAGTCTAAGAGCTTCCTCCCCTTATTTTTCTTTTCAGAGGCTTTTTGTGAAGAGACAGAGGATGGTGTGTGAGCCCTGCACAGCAATCCAGAGAGGACATGTTTTAGTGCACACAAAGGCTAGACTCTGAAGGAGTTTTCCCCACTGAAGCTGTTATTCCAGTGAAAGAGATTCCTGCACACAAATGAAAACCTGTGTAACTATTAGCAACATTTTTGGAAAAATTTCCCACTGGACACTCTTTGATACTATTCATAGAGTATCAGTCTCCTAATACCATCAGAAAATAAATTGTTAAATGGTTGAGCTGGTGGCGGCAGTGAGGGTGTCCGAGGGCATTTGTTCTCGAATAAAGCACACCAAGGTCTTTATGCCCCTTTTACAAACTACTATCCTACAAAACTTCCTGGTTCTTTCACTTCTAACTTGGGTCACATAATGAAAATACTACAGATGTTTCCATCCCCTTCAGACCCATGGAGCTTTGGCTACTCAGCTGGGCCTGAATTATTTAGACCATTGAAATACCATTTTCTATGGAAAAAGAAGATGTGGTGTATACATACAATGGAATACTATGCAGCCATCAAAAAACGAAATCTTGCCATTTGCAATGACATGATGGAACTAGAGGGTATAGTGCTAGGCGAAATAAGTCAATGAAAGAAATACAATTATCATATGATCTCTCTGACATAAGGAATTTGAGAAACAAGACAGAGGATCATAGGGGAAGAAAGGGAAAAATGAAACAAGATGAAACCAGAGAGGGAGATAAACCATAAGAGACTCAATCTCAGGAAACAAACTGAGGGTTGCTGGAGTGGAAGGCTAGGTGGGGGGGATGGGGTGGCTGGGTGATGGACACTGGGGAGGGTATGTGCTGTGATGAGTGCAATGAATTGTGTAAGACTGATGAATCACAGACCTGTACCCCTGAAACAAATGAAACAAATTATATGTTAAAAACAACAACTGGGACGCCTGGGTGGCTCAGTTGGTTGAGCCACTGCCTTCGGCTCAGGTCATGATCCTGGAGACCCGGGATCGAGTCCCGCGTCGGGCTCCCTGCTCGGCGGGAGGCCTGCTTCTCCCTCTCTCACTCCCCCTGCTTGTGTTCCCTCTCTGGCTGTGTTTCTCTCTGTCAAATAAATAAAATCTTTAAAAAAAGAAAAAAAAAAAAAAAAAAAAAAAAAAAAAAAAAAAAAAAAAAAACCCCCCCCCCCCCCCCAACCCACAAAAAAACAAAAAACGTTATCTGGAAGGGAAGAGTGGTGCTCATGGTATCCTCAATGTTCTGGGCACTAAGATAAACTAACGCTTGAACAATGACGAGAGGAACACCTGGGTGGCTCAGTTGTTGGGCTCAAGTCATGATCCCAGGGTCCTGGGATAGAGTCCCATATCGGGCTCCCTGCTTCTTCCTCTCTCACTTCCCCTGCTTGTGTTCCCTCTCTTTCTCTCTTTCTCTGTCAAATTAATTAATTAAAACTTAAAAAAAAAAATCAGGAGAATTAGAGTGGAATCTGAACCAGACTAGAATAGCCTTCCTAATTTGACAATCCTCCTCAAACTTCCCAAAACAAAGGAAGAGGGTATCTATAGTTTAAAACCATTGATTTTCACACCAAAGACAGAGTTGTCCCTCTCACCCAAGGTTTCCAGAGAGGGTAATTCTCCACCTCCACACATTGCTAGATTTTAATCACTAAAATTCATTTTGGTCCCTTTTTTCCGCAACAATGGTTAGATCATCAGTGGTGAAGACATAACAGCACAATAGTTTAAAAATACGCCCTCTGGTTAGAAAACTTGGCTTCATTGCTTGTTAAGTCTGTGACCACATACAAAGACATTAAGTAACGCTGATAAAAATGTTTCATAAATTTGCTGTCAGCATTGCACACAATAATGGACACATATAGAACATGGCAAATAATATGTAGTAAATGGTGGCAGAAGTGGGTGTTGCTACTATTACTGTCCCAGAGAAGATGAGGGTAAGAAAAGAGAAATATATCAAAGCCAGTACTATCTTATTGTTCTATTCTTCTAAATAGATAAATGATGAAAACCATTGGCCTATTTCTATGCATCAATTTCCAAAAATGCTAGAAAACTGAAAGCACCACTGAACAAGGCCAGAATATACACAATTATGGAAAATAATCTAAGTTTTATGACATCTGCAGAGGACAGGGTAATTGTCAAAGCCTTTATGGAAGCAAGTACACACATTAACTGCCTATCTGTTGAGATCGGCAGAGACATTCCCAAGTAGTATTTATGTAATATGCATTTCCTCTAAAATGGAGGCCTAATTGCTTAGTTATTCTAAATTGCAGAATGGAAAACAAAAGAGCCATTTTGGCCATGTGGGTAAACAACAGATTTCTAAAAGCTAATTATCTCTTTATTTAATAGACTGAAGTTGTACCAAATGAGACATTTAAGTCTAATAAATAATAAACAAATTGTAACCTAAAGACTGAAATATAGGAGCTGCTCATATAGTTTTTATTGCTCCATTAAATAAGCTCTTATTTACTTCCCCCACAAAACATAATTATACAACACTGGGTCCATTTCAAGGCCATTCTGATGTGCTATTTAAAAATTATGTGAATCAACTTACACACTCAGGAAGTCTTAAAGCATAATATTTGAATTCTATTATCAAATACCCTATTTGTTTCCATGATTAAGAAACAGAAATGCAGTCTTGAAAAACTTGCACATAATCACATAAAATTGCTATTACTATTTGTCTTACTAGAAATGATTACACATAAGGATAGCTGTGTACTTCAAACAGATAAATGCTAGTGTCTATACGTATTAGTTTCTACATCAGATGTTTAATACTTTGGGTTTCTTCTCAATCAAAATAATTCAAATGCAAACATCAACCTCTGAAAACGTATTCAAAATTCACACACCAATGGAAAAAAAAGACATTACGAAAATGTAGTTTATATCTTTTCTTGTTTAATGTATTAAAAATGACTCAACAGAAATAACCAAAACTGCATTTGTGAATATTTAAGAGACCTCCAAGCTCATCATTTTTAAAGAAAACAAAAATGAGGAATGACCTCTTTTAGTTATAATATGACAATATGAGATTCTGTGCTTTCTTAGTTTTGCTGTGCAAAAGGATTTTCAATGCTTCGTTTTTCTTCTCAGAGAAATTTAGCCCACTATTCTATTTTTATTTTTATTCTATTAACAAAAATCACATCTTGAAATGATAGCAATAATAAATAGTAGACTTGAAAATCGTTACCTGCTCTTTTGCCAAGGGCAAATAATGATTTATGGTAGATAAGAAAGAGCAGGGATTTAATTTACTCTACTACCTCGGGTGGTGATACAAGAATTTGTACATCTGTGAAAAAACACAGTTCTTATTTGCATGGTGAAAATACTAAAGTCATGAAAATATATGGAAGGAAGCTCCCTGTGGGTTTATGATGGGGTTATGTGAACATTTTTCACTCTCTCTCTCATTCAGGGCTGCATGCCCTACATATAAAAATAAGAAAAAAACAAAAAGTTCCTGGTCTAAAGAGGTGACAAAGCACTAATGTAAATTCAATAGTTTGCCCTTCTACATTTTTTTTTTAAGACTAGGAAAGCCAGGCTGACAACTTCCACAAAGACTGAAGCAGTACGACATTCTGTACTAAACGAGAACATCCACGAGGAAAAATAAAGTTTCAGCTCACAATATTTAAAAAATAACCATATTAGCACATATAGTATAGGATCTGAACATGAACCTGGTTGTTTCTCCTATCAATTTCTAAGGAGTTTTAGAACCGGTATTTTAAATTAGTGCATTCCATATATATTAGTATTCTTAGTTCTTGAAGACCAGATTTTGTTACCAGCCCACCATGCCAGCATCTCTGTCTTGCCCTGCCTTGTTTTAGTTCAGGTAATTGTTTATAATCTGAAATTATCTTCCTGGGAAATGTCAAAATGTCAGGCAAATAGGGATATTAGCATATTAAGGTTTGGGGGGGAACTTCCATCAAGCGAGAACCCTACACTTATTTGAGACCCAGATCATGTTTGGGAAGATTTAGTATAAAGTTTTATAAGGTAATTCAATAGGTCAAATAAAATAAGCTCTGGGATTCACAAAAGAAACAAGAGAAACTTTTATTTAAAAAAAATTCATATCACGTTTAACAATGAAGAATAGAAAAGTACAGTCCTCCTGGGAACTCAAACTGCCGCACTCTCTGTAGAAAACAGTACGGACCATCCGCAAAAAAGTTAAAAATAGAACTACCCTATGATCCGATCCGGTAATTGTACTACTGGGTAATTACCTAAAAAATACAAAAGCACTAATTTCAAAAGGATACATACACCCCTATGTTTACTGGAGCATATTTACAGTAGCCAAACTATGGAAGCAGCCCAAAGGTCCATTGACTGATGAAAGGATAAAGAAGAGAAGAGGTGGTAAAATACACAATGGAATATTATTCAGCCATAAAATCTTGCCATAGGCAATGAGGTAGGTGGAGCTAGAGACAGTAATACTAAGTTAACTTCACAGGGAAAGACAAATATCATATTTCACTCACATGTGAAATTTAAGAAATAACAATAACAGCAAAAGCGAGCAAAGGAAAGAGAGAGAGACACACACAGAAGGAGATGTCAACCAAGAGACAGACTCCTAACTATAGAAAACAAACCAATGGTTACCAGAGGGGAGGTGGGTGAGGGGATGGGTGATGGGGATTAAGGAGTGCACTTGTGATGAGCGCTGGGTGTTGCATAGAATTGTTGAATCACTATATTGTATACCTGAAACAAATATTACACTGTATGTTAACTATATTGGAAGGAAAAGAGAACTAATGTTTTCAACACAAAATTACCTATGTGAAGTCAATATAAACCAATTATTAACCATAGCTGACGGGTAAGTATTAGAACAGATCTGGTAAATTTCAGAAATAAACCCTAGTATATGAATGATTAAGAATAACAATTAAGTGGAACAGAATAGTATTATGGGTAACTGAAGCTAGAAAAAAATTGAAATAGATATAAAATTGCTGTAAAGATGACTTTCTAAATTTAAAGATGAAGAAAATCACAAAGCAAAACTTCTAAAACATTTCTATATATCAAGATATAAAAATAGATAGCCAAAGTGAGGAAATATATATAAAAGGTAAACATTGATGCTCAGTGAGCTAACATGTATAAATCAATAAGAAAATGACTAAGAACACAATTCACAAAGAAGGAAATACAAATGGACTAATCAATACGTAAATAAATGTCCAACTTCATTAGCACTCAAAGAAAGGCAAATTAAGATAAAATGTTCTACTGCATTAAATTAACAAAAATATTTAAATATGAGAATATTCTGGTGGCGCCTGGGTGGCTCAGTTGGTTAAGCAACTGCCTTCGGCTCAGGTCATGATCCCGGAGACCCGGGATCAAGCCCCACATCAGGTGCCCTGCTCGGCGGGAAGCCTGCTTCTCCCTCTCATTCCCCTTGCTTGAGTTCCCTCTCTAGCTGTGCTTCTCTCTGTCAAATAAATACAATCTTTTAAAAAAAAATAAATTAAAAAAATAAATAAAAATGAGAATATTCAGCCAAAGCATGTTCATAGACTAATGTGGAAAGTTGGTGAAATTAGAACAATACTTTTGGAAATCAATTTGGCAACATGCATCAGAAAGTCTTAAACTATCCTTTTCTAATCCAGACCCTAAGAATTACAAATATTTGTCAAACATTTGTCAACCATTTATGCATAAATGTATCACATTGAAAAGATGGCAAAACTATGGTCTATGACCTCATTATGACTAATTCAAATTAAATTAGATATGATATATCCAATGGATGCAATGACATAGGAATTGCAAATTACAATTAAGAATCACAAAAATAACAGAAAATATTCAGAAAATTCAGTGAGATACTTAACAGTATATTCACTACTATCCCACAGCTATTATTACAAGGTAGAAAATTTTAAAACTGAAAGATGTGTCAAAATATTGAAAAGGATTTTTTTGGAAAGAATAATTATGGGTAATGGTCTTTTGATCAACACTTTTTAGGTCTTTTCTGTAACACAACGGTATTATTTTTAAATTGGAAAAATAAAATGAACTTGGTTATTCTTAAAAATAAAATGTCTTCAGGAGAAAGGAAAATTTAAATGAAAATATTATTGGGATGACACTGGATTTAACATTTTGTTAAAATTTTTGTTTCCTATCAGGTTTTAACTTCCCAGGTTGATAGCACAGAGAATTTCTGAGAGACTCTATATGACAGACCAGAGGGTCTGGGCAAAACACTCAAACATTACAGCCATGTGCTTGCTATCGACTCATCCAGATGACATTTTGGCTAATACTAAATGAACTAATGGTCAAATATAAGAATGTCTGGTAAATTAGGCAGTAGTCAATGATCTTAAAATGATTTCCAGAAACATTAACATCAATGTAAAACCTTTCTGATCTTCATTTTAGTTAACACTTTAAGATATTTTTGAGAACACCTCCTGGATTTCAAGTGTACTCTTCTAAACAAGAAACTGTGCTTGGATGATTATTTCTTTCTCCTGCAAGAAACATGTGTGATACATTAAGGTACTCAGTTTGCTTTATTAAAGATAAAATATGTCTGTAAAAGTGAGAGTAAAAAAGGCAAAGAAGGCATCTCTGTCTACCCCTGGGGAAACTTTAGGTGAATTTACAGCCCTGAGTTGTAAACTATGGTAATTTAACAGTGAAGCTGATGGATTTTAATTAAAGCCTTCTGCAATCCTTTGTGGCTTAGAGGTGGAAGAGCCAGAATTTTCAGGGAGTGAAATCTAACTACGATTTACTTAATTCTTTTGCTTCTAAGTTAGTGGTATCTTTTAGCTTTGAAATATATACATATATATCTTCATAAAACTTCAATTTTCTATTTTTTTCCAAGAGCTTTTTATTAAATTTCAAAATATATAGAAGTAGAGAAATGGTATAGTGAACACACCCTTCCCTCCAAGCACCCATCACACAAGTTTAGCAATTATAATTTATAGCCAATCTCATTTCATCTACACACCTGCCCATTTCCCTGGTCATGCTAGACTATTTTGATTGAAATTTCAGACATACTTTTGTCTGTAAAACTTCAGGATAAGTCTCTAAAAGATACTTTATAATATATTCACGACAACATTGTCATGTCTACAGAAAAAAAAATCATTCAAATTTTTCAGACTGCCTTTGTCTACACTCGTTTGGATTAGAATATATGTAAATTCCATTTATTGCAATTGGTTGATAAGTCTCTTAAGACTCTTTTAATCAGTTCACTTCCCTCCACCACTTTTTCCTTCCTTAGAATATTTTGTTGGAAAAAAAAAGTTACCTGTCCAGTAGAATTTCCCAGCTTTCTATAGCTGTTAATTTATTAATTGACATAAGCTACTACATATTGGTTACTGAAGAAAGCAGTCAAAACAGTGCAAATACACCAGGACTAGAAAAACAGACCTGAGGATCAGTACCACCTACAACCAATGACCACTACTTGTGAGTAAACTAAAAGGGAAAGCCATTAAAAAAAAAAAAAAAAAAAGCTCTACAGCTTAACTATACAAATAGGTGATCCTACCTTCTTTTGTTCACAGACATTTATTAAATTGCTAATATTCCAGTACAAAGAGAAATCTGAGAGTACTTACCAGTCTTCATTTCTAATAAACGCTTTTTCTTTTGTTGACGTTCAAGTCTTTCTTTCTCTGCCAATTCTTTGGCTATTTGGGCACGTTTTTCTCTTTCCTCTGCTTCCCTTTTTTTGACGTTCTCCTTTCTTGCTTGCTGTTACAAACAAATTTTGGAAAATAATCAATTTTAATCACAGCAATTCCATAAAAATTGTTAATCTGTAGGACTGTGATTAAATATCTTTTAGATAATGGTTACTTCTAATATTAGTAACACAGTCTTTTAAAAGACTAGCACAGGAGCCCTTGCTAAATATAGATCTATAAATACAACTTATGTTTGAAGCACCTGCATCTTAGTGGAATCAACTAACAGAAGGGAGAGAGAAACTAAAAATAAAAAAGCATTTAATTTACAAATCAAAATTGTTTCCCTATATGTATTTCCAAAAGAGGGTCTAGCAAATGTATTAGAGCCTTCCCTACATCCTCTGCTTGGCAAAGTACTGAGTACCAAAAAGTAGTAGAAGAAATGATGGAAAAGAGCCGAAATTTTGCAATGACTGTTTCATATTATGGTCCATCATTTAACAATTTCTCTCACATGAAGACAAGTGTCACAGGATGACTAGAGGAATATTCAGCATTTCAAAGCTAGACAACTCAAAACCAATTAACATGTGAACTACAGGATCCTGAATAGGTACGTGATGTAATTCCTTATTTTCTGTTTTGTACAAATCAAGGAACTCTCACATGGCATCAGTATGAATTAACAGGTAAACCAGGAATTTTCTATGTGCCAACAAACAGGATAGCACATACTACAATCTCTTATAAACTATGTTCTCAGTGCCAAGGGATGCAAACAGACTTTCTGATTACTCATTTATCACTAACAGTATTAAATAGAAAAGTACATAACTAACCTTTAACAAGTAGGTGGCTTATGTTATTTTGGGGGAAAACTTTCAATTTTTCTACTGTCATAGTCTTGTTTGTGTTAACCCTAGGGAAAGTACATGGTTTTCATTAGAAACCAAATAGCAAAATTTAGTATTACTGACCAACATGATGAAAAGTACATGGGAAAAAGGAGGAACAATAAAAGCCTAGATTAGAGGCTATATTAATTCATCCATCCACCCCTTCATGCAATAAATACCGAGACACTGAGTAGTAAGTTGTACTATGCTAAGCACTTGCCATGTATATGTATGTGTGTATATGACTTATATATGTATATATATATATATACATATATATATATATATGTCTAAAACAAGTTTGTATTCTGTGTGATTGGGTGGGCCAAGAGGCAAAGATAGACAATAAATAAAAAGAGTTTGATAAATATTGTCCCATGAAAAAAAACAAGTGATGTGATAGAATGCTTGGGGAGTTACATTACATTGGGTGGTCCGATAAGGCCTCACTCACTGATTCATTTTGACTCTTCAATGTCAAACAGCTAACTAGGTGAAAATCTGGGGCAAAAACAAATGCAAAGGCTGTTGGTGGGTTTAAGAGAGATAGAAGGCCAGTGTGATGGTAGAAGAGGAGGTGAGAAGATATGCTGAGACCTGATCACTTAGGGTCTTTTCTAGCCAAGTTAGGGAGGAGAGATAATTTTCTTGGAAAACTAGAGATTTTCAACCAAGAGAGTGCAAGACCAAGCAACTGTAAGGTACAAGTGCTAATCAAGTAACTTTGTTCCAAATAATATCTTTTCAAAGATACTTATATTATGAAGTCTTGGAAGATAGAGGAAGGGTCTATCTTAAATAAATGGATTTGTTTAATGGCCAGTATGTAAGTTGGGGTGAAGGTCTGGATGTCTTATTACACTTTTAAAAAGACTAGGTTCCCCCTTATCCACTGTTGTTGGGAATGCCAGCTGGTGCGGCCACACTGGACAACAGTATAGGGATTCCTCAAAAAGTTGAAAACAGAGCTACCCTACGACCCAGCAATTGCATTACTGGGTATTTACTCTAAAACACAAATGTAAAAAAAAAAGGGGGGGGACATAAATGTAGTGATCTGAAGGGGGCACATGCTCCCAAATGTTTATAGCAGTAATGTCCACAATAGCCAAACTGTGGAAAGAACCTAGATGTCCATCAACATATGAATTGGTAAAAAGATGTGGTGTATGTGTGTGTACAGACACACAGTGGAATACTATGCAGCCATCAAAAAGAATGAAATCCTGCCATTTGCAACAACATTGATGGAGCTGGAGGCTATTATGCTGAGCAAAATAAGTCGATCAGAAAGAGACAATTATCATATGATCACACTGATATGAGGAATTTGAAAGCCATGGCAGGGGGCCGTGGGGGTTAGAGAGGGAAAAAAATGAAACAAGATGGGACTGGGGAGGGAGACAAACCATAAGAGATTCCCAATCTCAGGAAACAAACTGAGGGTTGCTAGGGGAGGGGCTAGGAATAGGGTGACTGATTGATGGACATTGGGGAGGGTGTGTGCTATGGTGAGTGCTGTGAATTATGTAAGACTGATAATTCACCGACCTGTACCCCTGAAGCAAATAATACATTATATATTAATAATAATTAAAAAAAATGGGTTTCCTAAGTTCACGATTTCACTCCAGTAATACAAACCACTCTGCATGTAGGTATTAAATCTGGCTTTCTTCACATCGCCCTGTGGGAATATAGACTCAGGAATCTATACAATTGTTGACTCTGGCTAGTGCTATTGTTGTAGTAAATCCTTTGACTCCCCAGTCTTGTGAATTTTGCCAACATCCATGAAATGATGGCAGGCTAAGAAGCTAAATTCTCCTACTCCTCACGGTTCAAGACATATATGAACACTATTACCGCTAAGCTAAGAAATGCCAGCGGCAGTAATAGGTGCTTTGCCATGCAATCCCTCCAATCCCCAAAATGGATTCTGCATTCTCCATTTGGCACAGAATGTTTCAAGAGTTGCTCATTGTAATGAATGTAGGATGAGGCAGGATGGGAAGGCTGCCAACAGTGTATGCTCTTTCCACCATGCTGCTTCAGACATATGGGAGTATATGTTAAGCACCAACTCGAAGACAATGGTTGCTATAAAAATCAACACAAGGAAGGTAGGAAAAGGGAGCATTAGTGTAGAAAACAAGTATGGTTTCTAAGACAAGCATGTATACACGTGTGTACATGCAAATACATGGGTACCCACATGTGTATAGGTAAGGGGTACAGGGAAGACTGGATTGTAGTAGAGAAAAAGACGGGCATATACTCAGAAGTCAAAACTGTGTTTCCTGCTTGAGGTAAATGAGGAAGAGGAACCTACAATAAATAAATAAATAAATAGATAGATAGATAGATAGATAGATAGATAAAATCATATAGCTTATTTATTAAACTTATTAAAGTACAAGATTTTCTGGTGTAAATTTTCTACTTTAATGACTGGATGCATTTCAGTGAGAACATTTAATAGACAACATATTACCAGACATAACTGCCACACCCTTTTAGTATTCCATTGGGCAATAAAAAGTCAAAATTACTTCCTAAGACCTATAAAAATAATGTTTACATTTAAGGAGTAAGGTCTGAAGTAGTTTTTAAATCTATTTTGTTTTATGGAAAATGCACTATTGATTTTCATTTAAAAGCCAATCTCATCTAAAATATATCTTACTCTGACATTATAACTACTAGAAGAATTTTAGCTGGAAAAATACCAACAGACAGTATAGAAATAGGTATTTAGTCTGAAACTAATATCTCAGTTCAATCAGTAATTGAGAATTTTCTTTTATGCTAAGTGTTGAGAAACAAAAGTAGCTGAAAACAGAAAAGATGAACAGTTAGAGAACCACATTTTTCTAGATACATTTGCTTCTTAGCTACTTCAATTCTAAATTCAAAGTTAGAAAGAAAAGTTAAAGACGAGCTACACATAAAGACAGCTATAAGACATTAATTTTTTAATCTTCTCATTTGAATTTTTTATTTTTAGTGCTGTTCACACACAATGTTAGTTTCAGGTGTGCAACTTGATGATTTGATGAGTTTATATACATTATGCTATGTTTATCTTGTTCTTGACCTGGTTTTCTATTGAGTCAACTGGCAAATAAATTGCATGCCACCAACTACTTTCAGCCATGCAAGTCAAAAAAATTTCTCTGGGTGCTCGCAGAATGTCCCCGAGACAGCCTGGCACACACTCCTCTCTGAAATATCTGTGGGCAATGACCACAGACAGTTTTAAAACTTCAGTCACATTTTGACTGTTCACTTCAAAGTCATAATCAATAATTTACCTTATTGGTGCTTTGCCATGCAATCCTAAAGCTCACATGCATTTTATGGTAACAGTGGACTCTAAAATAGCTCACATGCATTTTATGGTAACAGTGGACTCTAAAATAGCTCTATAAAAAAACATAGGTATGCTAATAAATAAGTACATACAAATAGAGATAAATGTCAGATATATGTACATATGTGTATGTATTCTAAAAGAAAATGAGTGCACAATTAATTCCCACCTGTAATTTGTTTTCTGCATAACATAAGAACTTCGCCACAAGTTTAAATATACATTATAACATACATTTTTGTCCCAGCGAAACTAAAATGACCCAAAGCCAGTGAATTTCAACAAGCACACACACATGTGCATGCGTGTATGTGTGTGTGTGTGTGTTTGTGTGTGTGTGTGTGTGTAGAATTTAGAACAGTCTGGCAGAATGTAATCCTCCATAAGCTGTGACTAGACTCCTAAACATTATCTTTTGAGTTTTTTTTTTAAAAGTTCATCACCTTTTTTTTTATAAACTTCTGTGACTTGCTTTTTCCACTCAACATTATATTTCTAAAACTCATTCACATCTTTATGTATAAATAGCATCTTTCTTTCTTTTTTTTCTTAAAGATTTTATTTATTTGACAGAGAGAAACAGCCAGAGAGGGAACACAAGCAGTGGGAGTGGGAGAGAGAGAAGAAGAAGCAGGCTTCCTGCCAAGCAGGCAGCCTGATGAGGGGCTCGATCCTGGGACTCCGGGATCATGATCTGAGCTGAAGGCAGAGGATTAACCAGAGTCATCTCGGTGCCCCTAAATAGCATCTTTCATTGTTTATAATAGTAAGTCATTTTATTATTTACTCTCCTATCAGTCAGATTTCAACTGCTTTGGGTTTTTGGCTACAATGAACAAAGCAGATAACAGCATTTTTGCACATGTCTTCCTGTACCTATGTGTAAGAGTTTTTTAATGGTAGATCCCATTAGGTGGTTCTTAAATCTGTTTAGAAATTGTTGACAGTTTCTTTAAGTGAAAGAGAACAGAACATTTTAGAATGTAACAGAAGCAGTAACGATAAATATTCTTTGTTGATACTTTTTGTTTTTGTTCTAAGGAGTGCTGGGTCCTCTTGTAAAATATTATTTGACAGTGTGGATTATGACCAAAATGGTTTAAAAGCCACTTATCTCTTGGGTACGAGTGGAGCTGGGTGGTGAATAAAAGGAGAGGTTCCTCTTCAATCTTACTCGATGGTGTCAGTGTTTCCTAAGTGGCCGTGCCAAAGATAGAGCTACCTTTGGTGCATAATCGTAGCCTACATACTAACCAAATTGTTATCATCAGTCTTCTTTTTGGCAAGCTTATAATGCCAAAGTGCTTTTAACTCGTATTTCTGTGGTTACTAATTAGTTGAAGTTGCTTCTCACATGTGTATAAAACATTTGTATTTCCTACTCTGTGAAATGCCCACAGTATCTTTTACTCACTTTTCATTAGATTGTGATTTTCTTAATTTGCATTTATTTCAATATTCTAGATAGTAATATTTAGTCAGCTTATTTTATAAATAGATTTTGGATTTTAACTGTCATACTTCATTAACTTATGTAGTCCTTCAGTAAACAGAAGTTCTTAAAAGTAGTCAAAAGTATCTTTCTCTTAGTGCTAGCACTTTTTCTTTATAACTTACTTAAGAAATCCTTCCCTACTTCAAAGACAAAGAGATTCTTCTATACTTTCTTCTTAAAATTTTAATGATGCTATTCACATTTTAGTATCTACTTTATCTGCAGTCACTGTTTTTGAATGGTGTGAGATAGGGACCCTATTTACTTTTTTCCTATGGAAAAGGGTTGAACTGTAACTTTTCACAACTAACCCACCCTTTGCCCACTGATTGGCAGAGTCATCTTTTCTGGATTTGAAGTGGCCATATATGTGTTGTTGTTGGGGGCTCTTTCAGTCCATGTAATCTAATATATCCCTGCGTGCTTCAGTAATATTCTGTCCTAAATATTATAGCTTATGCCTGATTTTTCTTCTTTAGAATTGTCTTCACTCTTCTTGAGACCTTATATAGTCACCCATTTTTCAGAGCAAACTGAAGTTTTTAAAAGGCCTTTTAGGATTTTGAACAGAATTGTTCTGATCCTGCAGACTAATTTAGAAAAAACTGGTATCTTTACAACATTGAGTCTATAAACAAAATGTAGCTCTCCATTAACTTGAGTCTTTTTTTATTTCTAATATCTTGTGGCTTCCTTTTCATACTATTTATAGACAACCATATTAATGGCTACTTGCTTATCAAATTTTCTATTTCTTATTTCTTGTTTTATCATATCACAGGAACTAAATTTCCATTATGAGGTTAAAAGGGTTCTCTTCGTCACTACTTTTCTACTTAAGGGTAGAGGGTTTGACTGGTTTACTGTTCTTATATTAAAATCATTATCAAGAGTTGAATTTTGGGGCACCTGGGTGGCTCAGTTGGTTAAGCGACTGCTTTCGGCTCAGGTCATGATCCTGGAGACCTATGTTTTCCTCAATCTATTTAAAGCGTTTTTGTTTTTCTTTTTTAAAAAAGATTTTATTTATTTGACAGAGAAAAACACAGCCAGAGAAGGAACACAAGCAAGGGGAGTGAGAGAGGGAGAAGCAGGCTTCCCGCCAAGCAGGGAGCCCGATGTGGGGCTCAATCCCCTGTCTCCGGGATCACGACCTGAGCCAAAGGCAGTCGCTCAACCAACTGAGCCACCCAGGCGCCCCGATCTATTTAAAGTTTTAATGCAGTGAATTATATTAATGGATATTCTAATATTAGACCATACTTTCATTTCTGGGACAAACTCAACTTGGACACGAGCACTTATTTTTTGAACATTTGGTCATTATGCGTATACATTTATATTCTATTGGTTTAGAATAATCATTTCATTAAATTTGGTAATACTCATCTGTAAAACTTTTTGGTCCAAGTATTTAATTTGTGGAAAGATTCTAAATAAGTTATTTTATACATTTATTCGAGCTTTTTTTCTTTTAAGTAGTTTCTATACGTAGTAATTTTTCTAGAAAATAACCTATTTCCTCAATTTAATTCTGGTCTACAAATTTTATAGTATGCTTATCTCTTTTTACTACCTTCTGTATCTGTAATTATAATCCTTGTTATTTCCTCAATATTTCCTCTTTCTTGATTAATCTTTTCAGAAATATAAGCAGGGGGAGCAGCAGAGGGAGAGGGAGAAGACTCCCTGCTGAGCAGGTGGCCTAAGGTGGCACTCGATCCCAGGACCCTGAGATCCTGACCTGAGCCTAAGGCAGATGCTTAACCCACTAAGCCACCCAAGTGCCCCGTCTTTTCAAAATAATGACAATTAACGGTTTTTCAAAAATCTTCTAAGTCCTTTTCTTTCACTCCTTTATTTTCTTATTTTTTCCAGAATTATACAATTCCTTTTTAACCTCTGAGGTCAGATGCTTACTTTATTTTTCAGTCATTCCATTTTTTTAACATGAGCCTTAGAGTATAAATTTTTTTATACCACTATCACTGAATTTCATAAATTCTGGAGTATTTTCAATATTGTTCAGGACTAATTTTTCTCTATGATTTCTTCCTTAACATGACTTATTTCATATAATTTTAGAGTTTTCAAAATAGAGGTTTTAAAATTTCATCCTTTTTCAAATTTTATTGCTAACTGCATATTATAGTAGTTAATGAAGAAAGCTGCAGCTTAGAAATTTATCAAGATTTCACTCATGGTCTCTAGTACATGATTACTTTGATAAAAACACCACTTACAATTGAGAGGTGTACTCTAATTGTCTAGCTGGGTTCTCTATATTAATCAAATCAACTTTATTAATTGAATTGTTTAGAGCTCCCATATCTTTAATGACATATCAATAAGAGAACTTTGTTGAAATTATCTCAGTGTAATGCCAAATCTGTCATTTCTAGAAATTATAATTTTTTACATGTCTGCTTTGGTGCTATATTATTATGCTCATGCCAATTTTTGAACTGTACTTTCCGATGAATTAAGCTTTCTATAATGAAGTAATAGTCCCTTAAGTCTATTTTGTTATCAACACAGTTTCCCTTTTTCTTTTGATTAATACTGTGGTATAACTGTTCTGTTACTTCAAACTTTTCCACGTATTTGGGTTATAGGTGGGTCTCAAACAGCATAAGGCTAGGTTCTGTTTATTCGATCTTAGTCTTTTAAAAAATTTATTGTGATCTGTAAAATATTGATTTCTACCACTTATTAATCTTTTATTGGTTTTTCTTTATGCGATTTATTAATTTTCTTTGTATGTCCTTCTTGGTCTATTTCTCCCTATATAGTCTGGAATCTACAGCTAGATATGTCTATCCTTTTACTGGTTATCCTTGTAATTTTATCACACAAATTAATTTAACAAGACCTGAAAGTTCACAGATAGCTTTATCTCCCTTTCTCTCCTTTGAACAATGCAGAAAAGATCAAACACCTGAACTCCAAATACCTCATTCAATTTATTTCATAATTCTGTCCAGGAGTTAAGCTCTGAACCCCCTTTTCTACAAAATAAGTTAGACATTGTTTCATTGTATATTTTCTTTCTATTTTTTTATTGTTACTTAAAATGTTTTTTTCCAGTGTTCCAAGATTCATTCCCCATTCCCCACACCCAATGCTCCACGCAATAGGTGCCCCCAGTACCCACCACCAGGCTCTCCCAACCCCTACCCCCCTCCCTCCAAGTCCCTCAGTTTGTTTCTGTGTCCAAAGTCTCTGTTGTTTCGTTTCTCTCCCTGGATTACCCTACTTCCCATTTACTTTCCTTCTCCCAGGCTTATCTACTCTGAAACTAAATAGAAAGAAAGTGAAATCAAGTATCGCATGGTTTCACCTTCTTTCTATTTAGTTTCAGAATAGATAAGCCTGGTCTCTCAATTCTTTCTGAAGAAAAAATGTTGCCTCGTTAAATATATTCTTTAGAGTAGGGGTCAGCAAAATACACTTGTGGCTTGGCCAGCAGTTTTTGATCATAGTTGTATTGGACATAGCCACACCACCCTCATTTACATACCACTTATGATTGCTTTTACACTGCTACAGCAGAGCTGAGTTGTTGTTAACATCTGGTTTGCAAGTATTTACTATCTGGCCCATTAAATGGTTAGCAGATCCCTGATTCAGGAGACCCTTTAACAGAGAGATGTTCATGAAGAACAACCCTTTGCCCTTGAAGATTTCCCCAACATTCTCACAGGACAGCCACGTTTTAAAATAGCTTGTTGTACTGTGGTGGGACTGACTTTTCAAGTCTATATTATATTGTGAAAAAATTCTCACAAGTAGGTTCTTATAAAAGTCTAAGCAATACATAGATCTTTAGGTCTTAAATACCTTCATATAACGTGGCAATTCTTATATACCACATGTATTTCTGGGTAACTTATACGTATGTGTTTTAGGATCCAAAGGTGAGCAATTTAACACTGAATAGCCATATAAGGTCCTGGGAAGTCACTCAAGTTTGTCGACTGGACAATCAAGAATATCATTAAAAATACAGGAAGTATGAAATTTTACTACTTTTAGAAATGATTTTTAAAATCTGTTTATTACTGCTTCTTAGAAAGGCAGTAACATGGTTGAGGAAGAAATCCAAAGTCTTGTGTCTCAGTTACCTTTTCTGTAAAATGGGCAAAATAACACCTACTTTATGGTGATATTATAAAAATTAAGTGCCTGCCACACAGTAAAACCTATATAAATGCAGCAATTATTAATAATATTAGTAATATTACTAATTTATATTATTTCCATTACTATATCATTGATGAAATGCCCCACACAATTATTTATCCAGCAACAATTCAAGCAAGAGCCACTTTCTAGCTTGCATCAATCATATATGCTTCTATCAAGCCTACAGGGTAGTGTCAATTTTTATAGTCCCTATGAGAATATAAATGTTTTCCATTCAAAGATGTTGGAATATGACTGCACATGGGCTCAATAGGAAGTTCCTCCAAAGCATACAGCTAATACAGCTGGATTACTTGGCAGGGAAGGTGCAGAGGTGAACTAAGTATGGGAGGCAAGGTATACTCTTGCTCTCAAGTCTAGCTATTTACCATTAAAAATTTATAAATTTATATTTTCATATATGGATACATTGGTTTTAATACTTCTAAATCTAATATACTTTATGAGATTTTACTCTGAGTTTAGTTTCCTAAAGTATTTCCCCCAATGGATTGTTTGCTTTTGAAATTAGACATTCTTGATAAATTAACTTAAAAATGTGCCCAATGACACAATTCAGTATTTTTTTCCTTAAAAAGCAAAATTCTAAAAATCAATGTGAATATCACCTCTTTCCAAAAAACTTAGTGGTCTATATTTATATTCCAATATATCTTTTCTTGTCAAATACATTTGTCTTATTTTATAAGAAAAATTGTAGTATGAAAATGAGAATATAAAACACAAGTGGACTTCCACAGACCCTGACTTTTTGATCATACTGCAATTCCATTTCTGACTTAGTCCATTTAAACAGTATTGTCTACCTAACTCAACATTTCGACATATAATATTCTATATATTTTGTTAACTTGGAAAATGACTGGCTAGCTTAGTATATGAAAAAAATGTTGAAAGTTTATAAATGTCTTCTTGTTCAGAGCTATGTTTTTTTCAACATTAATGAATACTTAAACTGTGCAAACTAGGGATCTCTTCAGTTTTCACTAAACTCAGAAAGTTTTCTTGCTTAAGTATTTAATTTTTATCTCAGATCCCTAAAATAAGAATAGACAAACAGAATTTAAATCTGCATGTTTTCCAGAGGGATGGGTATCAGGTATTATGGAAACACAGGCTAATTTTCTCAGAGTAAACAACCATGCAAGAGTTCCACACATTCCCACTAACTGCTTTTTTAGGAGTTTACTCAATTTTGAGAAGACTCAATGCCCAAACATACTAAATGACTGCTTTCTAGAAATTCCTGATGGCTACGTTTTCAGGAATAAATAGAAAATATTTTATACTAAGAAAACCTTAAATATGTATTCCTATACATATTCCTAAACTGAAACATGGACAAATAATTTTTCTTATAATTAATACCAGTCACAAAGTCTCTAAGAATATAGAAAATATGTGACCTATTTGTTCATTTTCCATCAAGATTTTCTTTTGTAACTAAACACAAATGGTTCCTCACACGCCAAAAAAACCAAAAAACAGAAACACTGGAATAGAATTACCTTGTGGAAAATGAGTTATTCTTAGAAACCCCTATTTGCAACAGTCATAAGCAGAAGCTTTAGAGAGTCATCTAGAATCACAGTGAAAGTTAAATTAATTTCTCTGGTATTACCAAATTTAATGAAGAAATGCAATCAATGAGAATAGAAGAGCATGCTATACTATATACTGGCACAAACAATTCATCATCTTAACATTCGATATAAGGTGTTACTAGTTGAACTTTTCATGACCATGAAACTTATGAAAATGGGAAACTATCCTTTGAGAATGTCCCTAAGAATGTGCAAGTGCTGATGATTAAACTATTTCAGCTTCAAGGTGCTCTTTTTGGTAAAATCAGTTTCAGATGAAACAGCAAATTATCTATAAACCTATTAGGGACTTAACATTATTAAGACTTTATAAGTATGCAATGAGTTTGTTGGTGATTCTGTCACACATTTTCCAACTTTCTCAAATAAATGGGATGGTTCGACCTATTCTACAACTTCTTTAACAGAAAGTAAGGAATATTCACAATTATGTTTTCCCAAAGTACAACTGGATTTTCCATTAAAGGTGTTTTCTTCATTTATGCTCTGAAGTGATATACTAATATAAAGATATTTTTGTTTTCCCACAATTGTAAGGCTTAGATAAAAGTACAGCGAGGTATAAGACGGTAGTCGTGAGTGTAGTGCTTAAAGGGAGGCTTGGCGATAGGGCAGTTTTGTTTTTCAACTACTGCTGATCACCTCTTCAAGGAAAACATCCAGCTAAAGGCCTACAATATTCCATGCAAACCTGGTAATGTTTAAAGCATAACATTAAAGTGGCCTTAAGTCAACAGTGTGTGCTCTCTCTCTCTCATTCAGAATGTAGAAGACCAGTATATCTGATATAAAAAGAGCATACCATTTTATTCATTTCTGTTTATGGTCTCCTACTTTAATGTTGTCTTTTCAATTACATGGGATAATATACTTATTATTATGCATTAGTTTATTCCTCCTCCCTCCATTGCCTATCAAGAGTTGACCTTACCATTTTATTACAATAATACAGTCTTTAACTTTCGCTATTACTTCCATGAACAAAATATTGAAAAAGCAAAAGGGAAGTACAAATTACCAGTCATTTAATCTAAAGAACCTGTTGTCAGATGCACTTGTAACCCACTGAGTAAGGCATAGTAAGAATAAATCCTATCAGTTAAAGAGAAAATTTAAGTCAGTTAGTCTAGCTGTGTTTTTACTATGAAAAGTCTAAAAAGTAAAGACTAGAAAAACCTATTTTCAAGGTTGTAAACCCAAAATACTCAGCACCTGGAATAGCTCCAATTCCTTAAAAAATCAGATGCTAAAGGAGTCAAAAGAAAACACCCTATAGTTACAATATTTGTTTTGTTCTAGGTTTGGAGCTTTACACCTCCCAGCTTGATACTGCCACTAAAGACATTTTTTAAGCTGTAAACTCACCAAAACAAGCAGGGAGAGAAGATATTTCCGATAATAATTACACAAGTGGGCTCACAAACAACCATGGGACTTTTATGTGCTTTTCATTGCTCTGATAACATCACGAGTCAATCTACAAGATTTAAAGAGCATACTGGAAAAGCTTAGCACTTAAGAATTCCTGTTGGTCCACTAGTTTAGTCCATACAATGGTCATCAGAAACCACATTTGAAGTTAACAAGCATCAAAGTAAGTAGTAAGCATCAAACATACATAATCAGTTTTGTTCTGGTTGTCCTCCTTACCAAGAGAATTTAATACTAAAAATATCCTCTCATTGGATGATTTCTTTTTTGTTTGGCAAATCACTACTTTAGTCTCAGTATTCGGTAGAAGAATAAATTGTATTTAATCAACCCATGCAGCAAGATTAAATGAGTTATAACCAATTTTATATTTGTTCACTACACAGTATATTTCAACTGTATGAGCCAAAAATTAACTTAAAGTCTTCAAGTAGCATGAATGATGGATCTTTAACAGGATGAAACATAACTTTAACAAAATTGCAGAAATAATCTGAACATGGAGCTATTGATGAAAAATAGCTATTTATTTAGTTCAAAGTATCTATGTGGAAGCATAAATAAAAAAGGTACACAATACTTAAAATATTGATCCTATTATAATGACATGGCAAAGGTGAAAATTACTTCTATTCTTTGTAAATAGCTAAGTTGTTTTGAGGGTGCATGTATATTATGTTATCTGATATTCAATATGGAACATCCTTAAGGAACACATACTGTTATTAACAGAAAACAGGCTCAGTAAGGTTAAGTAACTTGCCCATCTTTTTAACACCCCAGGTGCTCTGATGCCAGAGCCCACACTCTCAGCCACAGCCGTCTTCCCAAAAATAAGGCAGATGGCAAAATACCACTGTCATAAATAGGCAGCAAGGGTTAGGCTTCCCATAGGCCAAGTTCATAAATCACTTAGGATTTGAAGAAAAGAGAATGAATTCTTCCTCTGTGATCATAGTTACACAATTCAGATGGGAGGTATGCATGTGGGGAAGGAAGTTTAGGGAGGAACTGACTGGACTTTAGGGACAAGAAAAACAGCAAATTTTGGCTCATGCACTCAAACCCAGTGCAGAAAAAAGAAAGAAAAAAACCTAACAGAGGCTACCCCACCTTTTGCATATGCAGTAGTAATCCCTTTTAAAGCAAGGACTGCTTTTCTCACCCTCAAAATCCTAATCTGAAAGTGAGGCACCCAGATATGCAGCACCTGAGAAAAGACAAAGAAGGATGTCCTGTGATCTCTCTCAATACTTTACAATCCCTATAGAAAATGTTCATGTGCTCAGAAAAGAAACTACGTGAACCAAAAGTCTAACTTTATGTGTAATCATATCAATTCTGTATGGGAATATATGAAGTAGTAAACTCAATGGTCATCATAGTGCTTACATATATCTAATTAAAACAGAAAATTGACAAAAAAAGATGTGCAAATAAAGAGAACCCTCGGGTGGCTGTCAGAGGGGAGGGGACTGGGAGGACAGGCAAATGGGTGAAGGGGAGTGGAAGATATAGGCTTCCAGTTATGGAATGAACAAGTCATAAGGATGAAAGATACAGCATCGGCAATATAGTCAATGATGTTGTGTCATGACAGATGGGGGTTACACTTGTGGTGAGCACAGCATAATGTACAGAGGTGCTGAATCACTATGTTGTACACATGAAACTAATGTAACATTGTGTATCAATTATACTTCAAATACATTGAAAATGACATTCTTAATAAGCATAACTTGATAGGAAAATTGTTTTCAAACATCCTATCTATAAGGGAACAAATAACAAAAGAGAGCCAAGAGGGGAAGCATTCAGAAGTATTTCTCTAGGATGAAGTTGTTAAACAAAATAAACAAGGTGTCAGGTGAGATTTGCTTAAAGAGTTAAAAGTGTTGTCGCACTGTGCTAATAATTCTGGTTAAAGAAAGAAAATAGCAAAAGAATATTCAATGATGAAAAAAGGAAAACATCACAAAGATAAGAAACGAAAATGTTAAAGAAGAGACTGCATACTTCAGGTGTGAGTAAAGGACTTTGAGGAAAATTCTCTAATATACCTATGAGGAGGAAATAAGGCCAAGACAAATATGATGCTTCAGGGCCACAGGGCCCAATGAGACACATGCAAATTAGGTTTAAACTCAAATGACCAACATGAACATGCTATAGCTGTTAAGTAGGATGGGGCGGGGGTGGAGGGTCCTAGTAAAAGCCAAGAAGAATTCCATAATGGGCTCAATTCATCTTGTAGAAGCATGTACCTCTGTAATGCATACATTGGTAACTGCATGTAACAATGTGTCTAAAACCAATCACAAGTGGAAAACAATGATTATCACTGTACACTACACAACATGAACTTCACTTGTTGAAACCTGGTGCCTGGAAGGACACCAATATAGTCAGCCTACAGTGTGGGGTCAAGTATTCCCACCCAGTATCTCCAATTCGAACTCTATGGTTCCCATGAGTCCTTCAGGAAACAAAAATCTTTTACAGAAAGGTGCTGAGTCTCTACCCCTCACTTTAACCCTCACCCCAGCATTGGGATACATTAATGGTCCTCTAGGTTTTTTTCAAAGAATGTATTTATTTATTTGAGAGAAACACAGCTAGAGAGGGAACATAAGCAGGGGGAGTGAAAGAGGGTAAAGCAAGCTCCCTGCTAACCCTGCCCCAGGGAAGGGAGCCCAATGTGAAGCTCAATCTCAGGACTTCAGGTTTGTGACCTGGGCCGAAGGCAAATGCTTAAGGACTGAGCCACCCAGGTGCCCCTAAGGGTTCTCTAATTATAAGAAAACATTTTATGCTGTGAAATAGAGCCAGACCAGCAAACAACCTTCTACTATAAACCCATCAATGTAGACAGAAAGTTACTCTGTCCACAGAAAAAAGCAGGTCTTGTGCTGATTCTGTCTAGTAAGTTACCAAAAATGTCCTTAAAAATCACATTTTCGGGGCACCTGGGTGGCTCAGTTGGTTAAAAAACTGCCTTCAGCTCAGGTCATGATCCTGGAGACCCGGGATCAAGTCCCACATCGGGCTCCCTGCTTGGCGGGAAGCCTGCTTCTCCCTCTCTCACTCCCCCTGCTTGTGTTCCCTCTCCGGCTGTGTTTCTCTCTGTCAAATAAATAAAATCTTTAAAAAAAAAATCACATTTTAGGGGCACCTAGGTGGCTTAGTCGTTAAGAGTCAGTCTTTGGCTCAGGTCATGATTCCAAAGTCCCAGAATCGAGCCCCGCATCAGGCTCTCTGCTCGGCAGGAAGCATGCTTCTCCCTCTCTCACTATCCCCCCAACTTGTGTTCCCTCTCTAGCTGTGTTTCTCTCTGTCTAATAACTAAATATCTTTTAAAAAAAAAAATACCATTTTAATAATTCTCCCAAACTCTCTGAGCAACAGCCTACTTGGAAATATTTTCAGATATTAGTGTCAGACAGGCTTCCATTCAAATCCTAGGCCCTACCAATTCTGAAGCCTTCTGAAAAGGCACGGAGATTCTCTACAACCCACCCCCACCATTACTGCATAGGTGACATTCTGTACCTCACAAGAACACTGGAAAGATGAAGTTGAATGACATGCATAAAGCATGTAGCAACAGATTAGTCCTGTTAGTCACTTAAAAGTAATTCCCACGTTTAATAGGAATTAATGGAGTTTAGCCACCTATGCCATAGACTGGTGCAAGACTCCCTAGGTTAGTCCCTTAGCTCTGACAATTGCTGGCAAGTCACAATCTCTCTAAACTTCAGTTTTCTCATCTGTAAATTGAGAATAAAAACAGTATGTTTACCACATTTGGTTATTTTTAGGGTTAAACAAATGAAAAAGGCACCTGGCACTTGGTTAGCACTATATGTATGAGCTACTAAAGCCTGGCACCCTCTGTAGATGAGACTATTACTCAACAAATTTACCCATCTGTTGAGTAACCGATAAATGCCATGAATTACACCAGCGAAACAAAGTTAAGCAAGACAGACACATATCTGAATAGATGAAGCAAAGTCTGAGCAGAAAGCAGAAGGATGAGTATAATAATTCCTCCAGGCAAAATATGAACAGAATGCTCCAGGCATAGGGAACCTCAAGTAGAATTATCTGAACTTGGGAGAAAACATTCCATGGAAAACTGCCAGTTTGGTGGTGGTGGGGGGGTAGGTACAGAAGGAGGAGTGGTTCCAAGTTCATGTATGTAATGCAAAATGGACCTCCACTTTAATGGTAAAATTTGTTCATTCATAATCAGGAGTATTCCTAAATACCAGTGGATGAAGTAACAATATAAACATACCTCACCAGTATTTTCTTAAAAAAAGAAATATATTTTTTTGCCTATTGTATTGATACGCCTTTCCAGAACAGACCTTTAACACATTAAAGTTCTCCATCTGTTGCTAAAATTTTCACATTGATTCAGTGAAGTTAACCGAATTTTCAAAGTTGAATAGTGTGGAATTAAATAGCAACATAAGGGATTAGGAAAATTTGAGAAATCATTTGTCAAAAATTTTTGCCAATATTGACACTGTCATCTTTTTAAACATACACTGTCTAAAATTCAAGCAGTATAACTATATTTACCAGAAAGGAAGAATAAAATTTATGTGCCAAATTCACCTATAACCAATTCCTTCCAGTCTTTATTTTTACCCAAAAGAAAATTTCTTCTCCAAATCATTCATTTAAATAAAATATATTTTTCATGTTTAGCTCTAATGAGGTTAATTTAGTACAATGTGCATATGTGTGTGTAACAGCATCTATTTCTAGGACCCATGTAAACTCTGAAACAGACAAAGTAAAGTATTGCTCTCATTCTATTAGCCTCCTCTTTTGAATGCTTCTCCAAACACTTTCTCCCTCTGCCCAACACTTAGTAACAAAATGACCAAGTTACCCCCAGAATGTCCAAAGCCATTTAATCCTACCAGATCTTGAGATAATTTGAATTAGACTTGATTCAAATGCCAATCTAAATGCTTAAAACAGTACACCCTTAGTTTCATTAGAAAACCCTTTCTATGTCAGTGATCTTATTTGTAGAATAGAACATAAGCTATAAAACATGAGAGGGAGCACTACATAACATTTAATTGTACAGGCTCTTGGAGGAAGCCTGTATGGGGTGGGTTCAAATCCTAGATCTCGCATTTTATACCTAAATGACATTAAGCCAGGTAGGGTCCATCTCTGTGCCACAGAGGGATCATAATAGTGGAAAACTATTATGAAGGTTGACTGAGATAACATACATAAGATATTTGGAAGAATATCTGGTTCAGAGAACACTCAGTATGTGATAGGTGTTACTATTTCATACTCAAAAGAGTACATACTACTCTTTTATGCATAATTGTGTCAGGGGTCCCCAAGACTACCCTCCAGTTTGATAATTTGTTGGAAAGACTCAGAACCCAAAAACAGCACTTGTACTCATGGTTATAGTTTATTACCATGAAAGGACACAGATTAAAATCACCACTGACTTCTCCCAGAGGACTTCCATTATTCTAACAATGACATGTGACAAAGTACTACTAACAAAGGGAACTCTCCCATGCCTTGGCATCAAGAGTTTTCATTGGGAAGGTCAGTCACGTAGGCATGGACCTTCCATATGGGACAACCTTAGTTCCTCAGCCTCTAGACTCCTACAGAGGAGAAACTGAACAGTCCAGTCCAGGGCTTTAGGTGAACAAGAACAGGAACTCACCATAAATCACATTTATTTTTTTCTTTAAAATATTTTATTTATTTGAGAAAGAGAGAGTACAAGAAGAGGGACCTGCAGAGGGATAGGGAGATGCAGGCTCCTGCTGAGCAAGAAACCTGATGTGGGGCTGGATCCCAGGACCCTGGGATCATGACCTGAGCCCAAGGCAGACGCTTAACTAACTGGCCACCCAGGTGCCCTCACAAATCACATTTCTAGCAAAACTATCTATAGGTTGGTCCAAGCAATCCTAAAACATCCACATAAGACAGGGTATTCCAAGGGTCATCTCCCAGGAGCCAGGGCAGGGCGAGTACTTTCTTTGAAATATGCAGGGTTGGAATACCTAATCCTTCACTGCACTAATTTATAAAACAGCTACCATATGCAAGGAGCTGTGATAAATAATAATATAATAGCTGGTTTAATAAATACTTTTATGAGAAAGGAAGTGATATTTCTTTTTACAAATATGGAAACTGAGACTCAGGAAGATTACATCAGTTCACAGTCACATAACTAGCATGGAATCCAAACCTAGCTTTTTCGGACTGCAAAGGCTTTGCTACTTCCACTAAAGCCATGCTGCCTCATAAGATATAAAAATGAAATATATATAGAGAATATATATATATATATACACAGTAAATATATATATATATATATATATATACTGTATAATATATCACACACATAGAGACATAATAAATATACTTATCAATCAAATCCAATTCTTCCACTTCTGGTGTGAAAAACTAAAGAATCATTTTGAATTTATGGAGGGGAAAAACTAAAGCTACAGGCAAATGTGTATTTATTGTAGACCAGTTTTCCTTTAAAATACTGAGTTTTGATTAAAGAACTATCTCATCATAACCAAGTGATTATAACTAAGTCCAATAAATTCAGCAATAATTTTTTCCTGAGAGTAAAAAGAATTTCTTTATAATTCAAGTTTTTTTCTTTACCTTTCTAAACTTTTTAATCCCCACAAACATTTGTTGAAAGAGAGAAATGACTTACCCATCTATTAAGAATAACATAATTTTTTGTTGCAGAAATGTATCACCAGTTTCCCCAGGGAGGCAACAATGCTTTCTCACTTTTATATGTGTGTGGTTTTTTTCCTCATATAATCAGCTAATACTTTTCAAAAGATCTTTTTAATGCCTAAATGAAAGGATTCCACATCAAAGGCCTGACCTCCCTATTAAAGTATCTAAAGGAAACCATAGGAATGTAAAATCCATTCAGAGGCTAATCACAGGTAGCTTATTGTACAAGGCATTAAGAAAAGAAAAGGGAAAAAAAAAAAGCTTCATAAGAACTTCATGGAATTTGGTGAAATTACACCACAGAAATACAAATTGATCTTAAATATAAAGAAACAAATTCATAGCCAAAAACATGTTACAAAAATGCTCTATAATTGGCCAGGAGGGGAGTCTTTATGAAAAACTACAGAATTTTGTCACATTTTCAATCAAAATTTCCAATTACAGCTTAATGTAGGGAAGGCCCAAAAGAGAACAAATCTCGTATTTTTCAATAGTATTAAAATCTGAAATTTTTTAAGCTAACTATCAACATCAGAAAAGGTAGGTTTTATAAGACAACAAGAGTGGAATAAAATAATAAAATTAAGGTAATAATTGATATGATGTATAGACACAGACACCTTTTGAGAAAACAAATTAATTTTGAACATACCATGAATGTGATTCTGAAGTTATTCAAGTCATTAAAAAAGTCTTCCACGGACATCTTCTTCACATCAATGGCATAGTAGCCCATCATATTCTGGTATAACTTCTCCATCTTTTCATGTAACTTTAAAAGGTTTTTATATTGTTCTTTTGCATTGATAACAAAGCTGTATCTTATAGTTAAGGGATTCAGAAAATTACAAAGTAATGTTTTAGGAAAAATAAATAAACAAATCCATGAGTCCAATGTTTGAATTATTAGTCACTATTACACATCTCTGAAATGTCAAAAGTACCTCTAACAGTCACTGTTCTTATAACTCTATCTATCCTGTACAGCAGTGAAATCCTAACTTCAATCTCTTAACTCTGTCAAAATTATCAGAAAAGTTAAATATTCAATATTTTTCTTTTACAACTAAGTTCAAGGAAATTCCACTCCCAATTTATGTATCTATGTTATTCAGATCATGCAGTATGTTTTTAATTATAGCTCAGCAGCTGAAATGGAGTAATTTTGACGATACTGAAATCTACCACATGGGCACTGAACACAGAGGTTAAACTGGACAACTGGGGTCAATTTCAGACTCCTGCACCTGGTGGTAGGTGGTTATGGGCAAGTGCCTCAATATCTCTGCACTACCATTTCCTCATCTGTACAATGGGAGTGAGAATACCACTCATTGTACCTGTTGCGAGGACTAAATGAGTTAATGCAAAGTTCCTACAGAAATGAATAGCACTTAGTAGTAAATGTAAACAAACACTTAGTATTTTTATTGCCCACGTACTCATTTTAAGCTTTAAGTTTCTGAAATCAATCCAAAGATAACTTAAGAGTTACATTAAAAACTTCAAATATTATGTAACTTAAACTTTCCTTTGGAAAATTGGTACATACCTTATTCTATACATTACATGATTTAAAATTATGATCTAGCACATACACCTGCACATACAGAAATGTTCTCTATTTACGACAACACAGCTCAAAGCACACTAATTTTCAGAAGACTAACAGTGTGCATGTAGTGATAACATTAGAAAATATATTTCTTAATTAATTTTTTATCTTTTAATTTTTTTTCAGTGTTCCAAGATTCATTGTTTATGTCCCGTACCCAGTGCTCCATGCAATGCGTGCCTCTCAGTACCCACCACCAGGCTCTCCCATCTCCGCACCCCCTTACCTACAAGAACCTCTTATGTTTCGTTTCTCTCCCTGAATTATCCTACTTCCCATTTTTAAACAAACCATAGCATTTCCTTTGTGGTGTGACAAATCACTAATGTAGTTAGATATACCATAACTCATTCTGAAGAGATGACTCTGTTAAGAGTATCACTCATATTCCTCTATGGCTCCTTTAAACTGGGACATTTAAAGAAATGGAACATATAGAATTAAGCTTAACAGAGCCATCTTATTGTCTCGAATGTCAAAAAAAATAAAGATAGTAGTATAATTTTTTTTTTTTACAAATCAGTAGTAAGAATAACTCAATTCAGACCAAGAAAAGAAAACCAAACATGGAATGTTTATAACCTTAAGGAAAGATTTTCTACAATTTCAAAAGATAGGATTCCTCTGATTAGAGCATTCCCCAGTGGAAGATAAAATGAGGAAACTCATATGAGCCCTCTAGTTTGAGAAAGAGGCAGCACTGGTTCCAGATGGGTGGTGAAATCCAAGGCCCACGGAGAAGTTCTAATAATTAGAACCCAAGCTCCCTGAAAGGAAAGGCATCCCAGGCAACCACAGCTCACTTGTATCCATGTTTAGGGTCAGACCACAGATTACCTACTACTCTTCTATGCTGGTTCTTTCTTTCTCCTTCATTTTCCCCTCCCTTATTATGCTCTTCTTACTTTTATATATAGTATTTTAGGAAAAAAACAAATCAACTAGAATGTAGGAAGTCTGGATTCTAATGCAAGAGCTGATATTTTTTTAACAATCTTAAGAAAATCTATAGATCTTTCTATGGTTCTGAATAGCTATTCATCTGAATAGCAAAATGCCTCTTTATGTTTTCTAGAATCTAGATCAGACTAGTAGCAGTGGTTGATGAATTTATGTGCTTTATAAGTTTTTAATGCTTGGATGAATAACAAAAAATTTTGTATAATTACTCAAATCACAAAAATCGTAAGAAATTGTAACAATACAGGGTGCGTGGGTGGCTCAGAGGGTTAAGCCTCTGCCTTCCACTCAGGTCATGATCTCAGGGTCCTGGGATCAAGGCCCACATTGGGCTCTCTGCTCAGCAGGGAGTCTGCTACATCCTCTCTCTCTGCCTGCTTCTCTGCCTACTTGTGATCTCTGTCAAACAAATAAATAAAAATATTTTTTAAAAAAGAAATTGTAACAATACAGTCATAAGTGACAGATTTCCAATCATTTTGTCTTAGGAAATATCCATATTCATGAAATATTATAAAGTGAATTTATGTAAATTAAAAAAACATATTTGAAACACATTCAGGAACTAACAGTAAATGGACCATATGTGATTCATTTGTAATGTGAAATAATCATTCCTTCATTTATATAATAAGGTCAGAAATCAACACTGGTTTATTTATTCAATCTATAACTCTCACCCAAAATTATTTCTGTCCCAGATACAGACTATATCCATGTGGATTATTTATATATCCTCAATTCTTGTCTAAAAGAGAAACTGTTTTCTGCCTTTGCTTGTCCAAACCTATCAATCAAAGCTTCTTTCAATTCTTCCTCTTCCACAAAGCCTTCTACTCCATCTCCACAGTTATAAGTTCATTCCACTGAACACACAGCATTTGTAATCCAATGTACTCTGCTGGAACAGAGTTGAGTCTTTCCTTCTAGTCCAATTGCCTATTAGGGCTTGGCTCCTGCCCCATTTCTACAGGATGGTCCCCTCTGATGGTCAGCCCCTTCTGTAGAGGCCTTGTTCCATTTCTTGGCTGCACTAAGTTTACTCATCTGTCACAACATTGGTACCAATTATCATTTTCCCCTAGTGTGTCATCATTCTTAAACTTTGGTGGCAAGGGTAACAGGGCTCCTCAGAAGCGCAATGAAAACCATGAAACTTCTTTTCAAAAATTCACATCCCCACACTCACATACATACAATTTGGATGTAATGCTAAGGGCTAACAGAGTCCCTGAAAAGTAGGTGTGCCAGACAATACACTATGTATACTACTTTAAGGGGTGTTTCTAATTGTATGGTCCTAAAGCTACTCCTTTTCTTCCCCCTCACTGCTTGGTAAGGCTTTGTATTTTAATAATAGGCACATCACAGATATTGTCAATTTTATACATGGGAATATGCCCATTCTCAAGAAGCAGTTTGGTTGGGGTGCCTGGGTGGCTCAGTCGGTTAAACATTTGCCTTCAGCTTAGGTCCTGAGATTAAGCCCCATATCAGCCTCCTTGCTTCTCCCTCTCCCTATCCTGCTATCATCAGCTACCTCTACCCTGCTCCTTGTGTGCTTTCTCAAATACATAAATATATCTTTTTTAAAAAGAATAAGTTTGGTCAACAGGTTAAAAGAAAGCTGTTAAGTATTATCCTATAACACTTCTTAAGATTTTCAGGTAGTAATCACAAGTTAATAAAATAGAAATATGCCTAAGCATTCTTTTTGTGTGTGTGAGAGAGGGAACAAGAGCAAAAGTGCAGAGGTGGGGACAAGGGAGGGAGACAGACTTTTTAAAAAATATATTTATTTGGGGGGGTGCAGGGGCAGAGGGAGAAGAACAGAAAAACTCAGCCACACTCCCCATTGAGTGCAGAGGCCAACGCGGGACTCCATCTCATGACCCTGAGATCAGACCTGAGCTGAAAGCAAGAGTTGGGTACTTAACCAAAGGTGCTCTGAGAAAGAATCTTAAGCAAGCTCCACATCCCAGAGCTAGACACAGGATTAGATCTCACAAGAGATCAGATTGTGACCTGAGCCAAAATCAAGAATCAGGCCTCCACCTGAACATTCTTAATAAAAATACTACAATTCTATATAAACTAAAAAGATGTGATGGGAAAGATAACCATGGAAATGACATGGTCTTGTTTTAACAGCTAGAGAGGTTTCTAAGTTAATTTTCTTATCATTGTTATCTATGAAATAATTTGCTCCCAAAGGAATGAAGTGGAGCTTTGAATAACTGGAATTACCACAAGAATGGTAAAAATGTGATTGAACAGAAACAATTTCGGAAATAGTCAAATTAATTTTCAGTTTAAAATGATTGTCTGATAGGACAGAATAAATGGTTACATTAATGAGGCACTCTACATCATTACTGATGGGCTGTGCTCTCATTGAGAAGGTGAAACCACCCAGCACAAATACATTCCACATTCAGGCTCATATTCTGCCCTGATTATTGTGCCTGCCCCAACAAGGATATCTATCACTTCCATTAACACATGTTACAAGGACCAGCTTCAATCGGTCCTCTACGGATGGCTAATGGTCCTCTATGGCTAATACCTTTTATAGATCTTCTTAAGTATTCAGGATTGAGCCAGCCAGGCAGCCAGCCAGGCATTCCGAAAGTATTCACTAAGTTCCACTGCATTCCACTCTTCTGGGCAACAGAGAAAACACTAATTAATGAGGTAGGCAGAATCTCTGCTTTCGTGAAACATAACTTCTGGAGAGTGGGAACAGAGGATAAAGAAGTAAATGCATGGATAATCAGAGAGTGATAAGTATAATGATGAAAATAAAAGTGTGTGATATTATACAGACTGAGAGAGGCTAGTTTAAAACGGGCTGTGGGGGAGCTCCTGGCTATGGTGACATGACCTGGAACAAATGGAGTGTTACAACAAAAGAGCCATGAGTACCAAGTGCCATAGTTCTAGCACAGTGAAAGCTCAGGGAAGGAAAACATCGTTACCCATTTGAATAAGGAGCAGGATATTTTAATCCAAGTTTCCTAAACAGAAGCTGAGGAGGAAAGAGGAGGGAGGGAGAGATGGAGGGAGGAGAAGGGAGGGAGATAGGGAGGTAGGGAGGGAGGAACTGGAAGAGAGGAAGGAAGGGAGGGAGGGAGGGAGGGAGGGAGGGAGGGAGGGAGGGAAATTCAAGAGAAAAATCTATTACAAATTACCCAATTACCCAAACTCCCACTCTTGCAAATGGACACATATTATACAAGTTTATATTTCACAGATCCTATTCCTCTATTTTACTTTCTAACCACAGTTGAATTAAATAGGAATGTACTGGGATACCTGGGTAGCTCAGTCCTTAGGTGTCTGCCTTCAGCTCAGGTCATGATCTGGGAGTCCCGGGATGGAGCCCACATCAGGCTCCCTGCTTGGCGGGAAGCCTGCTTCTCCTTCTCTCACTCCCCCTGCTTGTGTTCCCTCTCTAGTTATGTTTCTCTGTCAAATAAATAAATAAAATCTAAAAAAAAAAAACAAATGTGCTGAATTCTTTTACCTAAATGATGCTGTGTTTTACACAGTATGGAATACAGCTATAAGATCTAAGTCTTTCAGGGAATTTATTGGAATAGTTTTAGCATTTGCATAATAATTTCAAAAGTGCCTCACACATTACTCTATATGAGAACAAGAAAAAAAGTATGAAAATAAAGTAATATAGCAGTGAAGAAACTTAAAGACTATAAGATGGGAAAAAGCCAAGTGATGGTAACAAAAGTTGTGACAAATACAAAAATATATAAATGTCTGGCAAATGATTTTTCTTTTTTTTTTTAAGATTTATTTATTTGACAGAGAGAAACACAGCTAGAGAGGGAACACAAGCAGGGGGAGTGAGAGAGGGAGAAGCAGGCCTCCTGCCGAGCCGGGAGCCCAATGCAGGGCTCGATGCAGGTCTCCGGGATCATGACCTGAGCCAAAGGCAGTCGCCTAACCAACTGAGCCACCCAGGCACCCCAAAATGATTTTTTTCTAAGAAACTCAGGAGATGGGGTAGGAAGAGAAGAAAAGGTAAAGCCTAGGCAAGGAAAACTTCAAGGGAAATGCTTTAGTATCTGTTTGTTATTTTCCTTTAAGTATTCTAGAATCTAAAGTTCAAAAGAAACAAGCAGGTACCACATGACATACATCCTGGCATTTTCCTAATTTTCTCACATATAAGAGCTAAGTGTGGCTATTTCTCATGTAATAGTTTGCATGTAACTATGTTGGTGGTCCTGCCTCAAATTCCTGTCCCACATTTTCAAGCAAATATTTACAGTGGAAACAGTCAACTCCAGTTATATTTCTGATCCAGGCTTAGCAATTGGAAAGTAACATTTGTATTACTAAAAAGCCAATGTGAATATATGATAAATTGTACTTGCATTTTAAAGGATATACTAAATTGGCATTTTTATACTCAGTAGTTATGTAAATATAAAGCAGGCACTGGAAGGATAAAAAACACATAAGTGAATACTAATAGTGAAATTTCATAAAAGAAAATTCTATCATTATAATTTAAAACAATTCAATTAATGGATTATTTAAATTACTAAGTCATGATTGTTTAAATATCTACTTGTAAAAATGCATACCTAACAAGTTAGATAATACACATATTCTTTCAGAATTGGTTGATGAACCAGACAATTAGACATGTGTCTCAATTAATTAGCACTAAAACTTAAAACAAAGTTTGAGCATTAATAACCCAAACTTTAGTTAAATACATATTTATTCTTTGTGCATTTTAGTTTCCGATTCTTTCATTTTCTAAGATCTGATAAGCAGCTCACAATTTGCCATTTTAATAAGATCTATATAAATCCATTTAATATTCAAAATGTGACTTGTTGTCAGTCCTAATTAAAGTAAACAAAGCTTTGCAATGAATGAATTTAATTACTTTGAAACTAGTATGTCTAACCAAGATGAAAAGCAAACGAGTGCAATCTAATCTCAGCAAAGAATATTTATGATTATAAGCTCTGTCAATAGCAAAGTGTACCAACTGTTCATATATCTGACTTCCAAGAGATACATGAATGCTAATCAGTTCATTAGAGGCTTCTAGGTTGTGATATTTAGCGGCAGGATATAGTAGCTTTCTTGTCCATGGAGTATAATTGTACTCAGAATGAAAAATTGTTTTAACATTTTTTTTTTAAGATTTTATTTATTTGACAGAGAGAAACACAGCCAGAAAGGGAACACAAGCAGGGGGAGTGAGAGAGGGAGAAGCAGGCTTCCTGCCGAGCAGGGAGCCCTACGTGGGACTCGATCCTGGGTCTCCGGGATCATGACCTGAGCCGAAGGCAGTCGCTTAACCAACTGAGCCACCCAGGCGCCCCGAAAAATTGTTTTAAACAAAGCATCATCCTTCTTGTTTCTGATTCCCTGCTGGTTGCTTTTTATGAGCTGCGTACCTTTCAAGAAGCCGACATCATTCAGTTCCTTGTGTCATACGAATACAAATATGTATAGGTCCTGGGATCGTCTGCTGAGTGGGATTTGACCACCTTCGCTCCAAGCTCAGGAATTTATCTTAGGTTATAGGTTCCAGAAACCCGAACCTCCCAGTTGGTAGACTCACAGTGTATTACCAGAAACTGCATGCAAGTAAACCCTTTTCTAAAATGTTTTCTCTCTATAGGGAACAATGAAAGTACTTCAATTAACAGTGCTTAATGATTAAAATGAACTGTCACATATGAATATTTTAACACAATAAAATGATTGGGGGGAGAAGCTAAGAATGATAAAGCTAATGTAACTCTGCAATAACAAATTTAATTTTAAAGAGTGTACTTTGCCAAATGAGAAGTTCTGTGAAAGTATTTTTTGATGGGTAAATACAGATTTCACATTTATTAAAAAAAGAAAAACAAAAAACAAAAAAACCCTTCTCAAATGTAGTGTTAATGGTGCTCTACCTAATAAAAGAAGAAACTGGATGGGTAGGGAAGATATGAAAGGAAACAAACACATTAGCCTGAATTGATTGTTGCTGGAATGCACTTTTATATTTCCCAAAAGAGATAGTGAAAAAAGCTAAAAAGTGAACTAATTCACAATTAAGCTGAAAGCATATACAATAAAATCTATGCCAAACCAAATAATAAATTTTGTGATTTGCTAAATCTCAGGGGAGCAGGTATGGGAAGAGGAAAATTAGTTATCTTATTTCAAGTATCTCAGTTTAAAATATTAGGAGTGTTTATTTGTAAGAGCTCATTGGAAGTGGGTTATCTTTTCATATAAAATTCTGAGGTCCATATGGGATTTTAATAATGCATAGAAGTAATACTTTATTATAACACAGAAGATATCAGTCTCTAATCTCACAGAATGGTTTGCAAAGCAACTCAACATTCATTTCAGGAAATTAAAAAAAAAAGTTTTATTACTTCAATTACTCATTAGAGATTAAGCCATAAAGTTAGTGAAAACAAAGATAATCAAATTCAAAAGAAATCTTAAATTAAGGACACAAGTCTCATTTATACACACACGCGTGCGCGCACGCGCGCACACACACACACACACATTTTATTTTGGGTTTGGAGAAGACCTATGCAAGTAGTGATCATGACAAATTCCATTTTGATTTTGGAACCAGGCAGTATTTCTAAAGGAAGTATTAAAATTTCTGGAACATGAGATGATATTTTATACCAACCCTTGAAATTAAGCTGCCTAGTCATACCAGTTTATAAAACCTTTGTTTCCTTCCTGAAACATTTCAAAAGCATCTAAAATACATCGTGACATTAGATTCAAACTTCCTAAAACTCAATTTTCATATCGTTTCAATTTACCATGAACATCAGAAGGAAACAGGGCAAATGGAAGGAAAAGATGAGAGAAAATATCCAAACTGATTTAAAAAAAAAATTGAAAGCAGAATACATTTCTGTATTATTCATGACAGGTAAACGTGCTGATAAATTTCTCTGTAAGAATGAAAAAGTTAAAGTGCTATTTGGCACTATACAATAACCACTGGTTATGCAAATACACCTACAACATTAAATAAATTGTAACTCTAGTTGACTAGTTACTTAAGTTACTTAGTTATCAGAAGGATATGGACATCTTTGTCACAAACTTATCATGCAAGTCCTCAGGAGGGGGAAAGGTTTCCAAATCTTTCTCAAGCTGCTGAAGCTGCCTTCCCATCTGCTTCAAATTCTTTTCCAGCATTTCTACAGAGACTAAAAGAGAGTATATTAAATGCCTTGAAAGGACAAAATTATAATATATAAAAGGTAAAACACTCTAGAAACAAAACATTTGTGAAAAATCTTACAATAATAAAGTATAATTCTACCAAAGATAAATTTCACTATTTTTTTAAACATTTAGATTTTCAAACACAAAACTAAAGGAAATTTCATATTTTAAAAAATCCTAAGATGAAATTTTGGAAATGCTCACATGAACAAATCACATTTAATAGAGTTTCATTTAAAATTAGAGCCCTTGGGGCACCTGGGTTGCTCAGCCGTTAAGTGTCTGCCTTTGGCTCAGGTCATGATCCCAGAATCCTGGGATTGAGCCCCACATCCGGCTCCTTGCTCAGCAGGAAGCCTGCTTCTCCCTCTCTCACTCTTTCTCCTTGTGTTCCCTCTCTCGCTGTGTTTCTCTCTGTCAAATAAATAAATAAAATCTCTCAAAAATAAATAAAAATAAAAATAAATTAAAATTAGAGCCCTTGACCTCCATAAACACAACAAAATAATCTAATCGGAAAAAGAGGAGCAAATACAGACTCTTAAACATTAAGCCCATTTCAACACAATTTTAACACTTTTCAAAATCACGATCTCTCGACAGGAAACAATGAGTATGTGGAAAAGAAAGGGAAGAGTGTTCTATTGTCCAAGCTAATCTATAATAGTAATGAAAAGATATCAGAAACACTTGAGCAACATGTGGCACAAATGTCATATTTTCCTTACTGGTGCGCTGAGCACAGTGTGTTTACTACCTAATAACAATTTCCCTGCGTTGACGGGGAGCTGCTCTCACAGTGCACATGAAGGAACAAATGGTAGAGGGGGCGTTAAGGCCCTATCAGAATGTACTGGTCACCCGGCAGGACACTGAAGAAGCCTGCCTAAAATCTATGCATAGTTTTAGATGACATCAAGGGAAAAAAAATTACAATATATAAAGTTATAGTGACCCAAATCAAAGTTGGGGGTTCAGATAAACTTTGGTTAAGACTTTTCTCCTTTTACTTCCCATTATTGTGAACTACATGAAATAATGTTGAAAAATGCATATGGTAATTCTAAGTACGCTACCATGTTTAGGCTTCCAATTAACCCAGAGGAATGGATACGAGTCAGGTTTCATCTATAAGAATGGGAATATCTTTGAAAGCAAACTAAGTGCCCCACAAAATGGGATTGAGTTAAAAAATATGTATTTACAGTCTTAATTCAGTAAAATGGAATAGAAGGGAAGCATGAAAAACAGTTGCATAAGAACATGGGGTTTTGTTTTTTAAACTAGCTGTATACAAAATAACACTTGCTATTCTAACACCTTAATAGCTGTTAATAAAACCTTAAAATATTTTATTGTAAAATCAATTAGCAGGCTAATTTTCAGACATGATTTTTTTTTTTTTAATTCATTTGAGAGACAGAGAGCATGTGCACATGAGCAGGGAACAGAGGTAAGGGCAGAGAGGCAGATTCCCAGCTGAGCAGGGAGCCCCATCTCAGGACTCTGAGACCATGACCTGAGACAAAATCAAGAGTCAGATGCTTAACCAACTGAGCCACCCTGGCGCTAATGTTCAATGAGACCAATGAATGAACTCTTCAGAGAGCCACATACAGTTGTTTGTGCCCAGGTCATGAAGCTTTAACTTTTGGTTCTTATTGTAGTGAAACCATTTTGAAGTTATAATAGGTGTATATTTTCTCATTAGTTTTGTGCTACTCATGTTTCCCCTCTCTGTCAGCCTTACATTTGAAACAAAAACACAAATAAAAGAGTACATAAAATATTTCTATCATGACAGCATTTAGTGCATTAATTAATTCAATCTATTTAACTCAAGTGCACAAATCTTGCTGTACATCGCTCATGATGGCAATAAATGGTTCCTATGCTATACTCTTCCAATTTTATGTCTGTTTGTCAATTATTCACAACAAACACCTTTATTTAATTAGGCCAGGGGTGTTTCATTTACTCTTTACTCTTCACTTTTCCAATTTTTTTTGTGTGTGTTTCTTTCGAAGTTCTCTATCTGCACTACAAGAAGAGAATCCCTCTGCTCTCCTAGTCTATTTAATCTCTTGTCTAATAGTTCATTAGCATTTCCTCTATCATGTCTCAAGAAATCTTACAGTTGGTTCAATCACTTTTATACTTCCTTTAACTGTAGAACTCCTCGTTAAATAAATACAAGTTCAAAAACACATAAGATAATTTTAAGCAAATAACAGCTCAGAACAGCTGCGCAGCAACTTTATGCTGTAAATCAGGTTCAAAACAAGCCTATTAGTAGTAGAATAGTAGTAGTCACAGTCGTGATGGTAGTAGTAGGGATAACAGTGGCAGTGGCTAAATGTACTGAGTGGTCTGAGGTCCTATCTTAAGCTTCTTCCATTAATTTTTTTTTAAAGATTTATTTATTTATGAGACAGAGAGAGAGAATGCATAAGGAGAGGGAGAAGCAGACTCCCCCGCTGAGTAAGGAGCCCGATGTGAGATTTGATCTCAAGACTCAGGGATCATGACCTGAATCGAAGGCAGAGGCTTAACCAACTGAACCACCCAGGCGCCCTGGGTCTTCCATTAATTTTTAAAATCCTCACGAGATAATCATGAGAAAGACATTGCTATTTACAGATAACAAAACTTGAGTGAGTGCGAGTCAAACAACCAAAAGTAGTGAGATCAGAATTCAGACTCAGGCAATTAAATTCCAGACTTCATTTTTAACTGTTTTGCTGTACAGAGATTTTATTTTTACAACTGCTACCTATCTGTCAGTAACAGTGTTTAAACACACAGATGTGGCTTTCACACAATGACTGTCTTTTTGTATAATCTTGCCTTGTGCAGTCACAAGTAATCCACATGGCCAAACTCAGGGGACTGATGTAAGCACTCTGGACGGACGGCTGGATGACAGAGAGATATGCTACCGTATTTTTTAAATGAATGTTTCAACTTAATGTGTTAATACACCATGGAACAAAGCAACGTACTTAAAGTACCATTAGTCCACTAATCCAATTTATTATACATACACATCATTTGGGGGTAATACCTACAGAAAGGACAAATAAAAATTTAAGGGACTCCAATGTAACAAAAAATACCAGGCAAACATTGGAAGAGACAGCAGCTGGTTGGTTGTTGTTTTTTTCTTTTTTTCTGACACCTAATACAACTTTCCAATACCAGTCAATCCTCTGACTTACGGACACCAGTTGGGTAGTCTTCTACTTCAATTCTGATACTAAGTACCTAGAGTTAATGCAGACCCCAGGGAGTTTAAGGCCACAGCCTCATGAGACTGCCCTCACTTCAGAAGACACTCTCAAGACCCAGAGACCCGCACTCTCAACACCCATAACCCACACTTCTGACCAACTGGCTATAGAGTCAAGGGTTTTCATGCCTCTGCCTCCACTTATTTTCTGTCATTTGTTGCTTTATGGAACTCAAGAAAGCACTATACCTGCTATTACAATTTTATTATAAAGGATGCAATTCAGGAACAACCAAAGGGAAGCTATGTACACAACAAATAGAGATGGAGAGATGGTACAGAATTTCCATGGCTTCTGTGAATATACACCAACCTCCTCAGCCTCATTGTTTCAGGGTTTTTACTGAAGCTTCATGACATGGGCATGATCAAATCATTGGTCAACAATGACTCAACTCTATCTCTAGCCCCTTTCCCCTCCCCCTGGAGGTCAGAGGGTAGGCTGATAATTCTAACCTCCTAATCACAATCTTGTTGCCTCTGGTGACCAACCTCCCATCCAACATATTTTTTATCACTTAAGAAAGTCTAGAGGTTTTAGGGGCTCCATACCAGGAAACTGGAAAATGACCAAATATTGCTAATATACCACATAGATATATAGAAGTACATGTCTGGAGAAAAGGCAGAATTCCAGTGTCTATGAGGAGGTGTTAAAAAAAAAAAAAAAGTAAATTTTCTGATTCATGAGTTGTGTTGCTCAGAAGGGTCCAACAACCCAACCCAGGCTGCCCTTCAAAGAGGGATCCCTGTGAGTGATGAGCATTTCCCAGGGTGATGAAAGAAAGGCTTAAGAAAGAAGCCTGTATGCAGTGATCCAATTCTTTGTTACCCAGCAGGTCAGAAATTATATTCTACTACCACTATGATTTGAAGCAACTTCTCACTGGCTTAATTTCCACATCAGTGAAATGGGTAGACTCCTACCTCCTATTTTTAGCTCATAGGTATTTCATAAAAGATCAAATGCTGTAACATAAGATAAGGAATTTTTTTGTTGTTGTTGTTAAAGATTTTATTTATTTGACAGAGAAACACAACCAGAGAGGGAACACAAGCAGGGGAGTGAGAGAGGGAGAAGCAGGCTTCCTGCCGAGCAGGGAGCCCAATGTGGGGCTCGATCCCAGGTCTCCGGGACCATGTCCTGAGCCGAAGGCAGTCGCTTAACCAACTGAGCCACCCAGGCGCCCCAAGGAATTTTTTATTAAAGAGTGCACAATGCAGTGTTATTCTCAGCCCTCAATAAGAAATAAAGAGCCTAAAGGCTGAAAAAAGTAATAGTTGGACTCAAAGAAAAAGTAAAAAGAATCATCATCTACAGGCCAGGAACAGTCAGCCTAAAAAAGAAAGTTTCTAATTCCCCGAATAAAATATTAGGACTGGTTGGAGCATATTCCAACATCTAATGTTGACGTTATAAAAAGAGTAATAAGCAAATGGCCTTTAAAAATGCTTCTTGCAGCTGCTCTACAGATGGAAATCCCACTACGCCATTATTTATGCTTCATCAGAAGTCTCTGGTTACATATTTGTACATTATAGTTAAGAGGATTTAAGTGTAAGTGACCAACTTTCACTGGTTTTTAAGTAAGGACAAAAGGACACTTGCAAGAGAGAAGGATGTGAGCAAATTGTAGGTTAATCATGTCTGGGCCAACCAATGAGGAAAACTAAAGAATATATATGAACTTCTTTGGTGTCTCTCTTTTTCAGCAATTCTATTTCCACAGATAATTCCTTTGTACATCTTCAAACATAATTTTAACTGCACTGTTTGTAAGTGTCAAGTCCTTTGAGTTCAGTGATTTTATATATATTTGTATTAGAAATCCCAACTACACTAGAGTTTTAAATTATACACCCTCAAAGAAGTGTTTATTTATTGGTGTCCTTGTATGTGACCTGTGTATGAATTTTAACTTTCAACACTGTCACATTCCTTGACCAAGAAATTAATCTTACTTTTTTATTTCTTTCCATTACTTGGAAGTAACAAAACACAGCTATACTCAGAGTTGACTAGATTATTTTAAGGGCGATTTCCACGTTTGCCTTTTACTCAGTTACTCTTCAATCAAATGGGATGTCTCTCAGTCACCTCAGACGTCTCAAGTGTGTCAGCTGGCAGGCAACCACCCACCTGCAGCCTCCACAGCCCGGTGGACAGCAGAACCATGAAGTGGGTTTCCTGTGGTAGAAACCTGCTAGCCTTTACCATCCCTCTCTGGCAACCTGCAGATCCAATCATGACATCACTGGCACATGACTTGGCAAACAGTTCTTTCTTGCTCACTACTTCATTTCTTGCTCACGGGAGCACCATTGAAGTGATCAAGATCCTTATCTCTTCTCTGATCTCCGGTCTTCTTTTTTTCTTCAGTGCTTTTCCACAGTGCATTTAGGAGTTCCCAGCCAAACACTAATTTAAAGATGGCTTCAAGCCAATCAGTAAACTGCTTTCAGGACATCTGAGGTCCACCCACAAGCTGGTTTGACTCTTTCATGCTCTGTTATATTTTACTCTAGAGCCAACATCCTGCTTTTAGTTTCCCTTCCCCCAACCCCTCTTCATCCACTCTGTAGGTACTGACACTGGAAAAATGTCTATTTGCCTTGTCCACCCATAATACCCAGTAATTATCTCCATTACTTTTATCTGTGTGTCTTCTTCTCTCAAATGACAATGAATTCCTTGAGGGAAGATACCATATTTTATTTTTGTATCTTCAGTTCCATAACATACTGTAGACACTCAAATATTTGCTGAAAGAATGGATTTTTGGATTTAGCTTTCACCTCTTGAGGTTAAAAGAGTAAATATCTAAAACTTTAAAATTCAACACACAGATTTGCCTTCAGGTGCCTTGTCATTATGATAATTATGCATTAGAGATATTAAGTATAAAAGTTAAAAGTCACAACCATAAATATTTAAGTTTAAAGTAATCACGAATATAGATTTCTCTGTAAGGTGATGGCCTCCACCATTTAGTAAGATCTCAAGAAAGGAGAGTAGAAACTACATACACCTAAGTAATTTTTATAATTATATAACAATCTTCTGTGAATATCTCCTGGAGATGCTGGTTATTATTTTATAACAAGCATCCTAAGAAGTGTCACATTCATTCTTACCTATTATGATATATTCCAGGGGAATTGATTTCTGTAAAGAAGGCTTACGCAATTTATTACCATAACACAATGAAAACATTCAACTTAAATGAACTATCCTGTACTCACAAACAGTCATTTTGCCAGGGCAACAAAGTAGGTGTTATAGCATTTCAGGCTCCCAGCCAAATAAAACTATTTTATAAAACTCTAAGAATATTCTGTAAATGCAAGTTAAAAAAAAAAAAAACAGCAATAAATTGGATGGACAAGATGGAAAAAAAAAAAACTTCAGGAGCATTTTAAAAACCTCTACATTAAGTAGGTCTCTAAGAAAAATCCAAGTTCTAGAATAGCATATGAAACCCATGATTATTTTGAAAAAGTATACATCTAAAACAAGAGGACAGAAGAGCACAAACAATAAATCACAACTCAGTTTCCAACAGGCAAAGGTAAATTGAAAGAAACAGGGGGGAATGAGTGGACAGTTATCCTCACCAAACACTGGCCTTCCTCTGCTCAGTTTTCCTTCCATCCCATTGTTCTGATTCTTAATGGGACCCTTTACACTAAATTGTCCTAACTTACATTCCCTAATTTACTGTACTATATCTGATGAGTGTTTTATGGTTATTTTATTTTTTTAACATCATGCCACTAGAGAATGGCCTGTGTCTGTTATGGAACCTGGAAAGAGGTAAGGTAGAAAGCAAGCAGAGGTGAGGGTGAACCCAGCCCCAGTGAAAGGGATCCCTCAGGTCAGTTTTCTGAACCCTTCCTCCCTCGCTCCCAGATCTGGGGAATAGGAGCAGCCTTGTCCTCTACAATCACGAAGAGAGTGTTAAAGGTCAGTCAGCTTTTTACAAACCAGTAGTAGTGATACAAACAAACCTTTTTCATAGACTATATTTATAAGAATTTGAAAATTCCTTCTTGCAAATAAGATGTTGAAGAACACAGTAAATAGGACACAAAGAGGTCCATCATACAGACGTCTGTCACAATATTCAAAACATTCCCTTGGGATGATGGTTTTGTGTGCATGTGTATGGGAGGGAGATGGTACTACTTTTACTGTGTCCCATGGTAAATATCAAGTAGAGATTGGACGGTGTGCAAATGTTCAGACAAACTTTCACATAATGACTACCAGAAACGAGGTAGCCCAATATGTCCTAGACTGCCTATCTCTAGACCTAAAAAACTGCAAATATTTTCTCTGGCCTGTATACTTCTGTTAAATGCCAAATGCCAATTGAACATCTTTCCTTGATATTTCATAGGCATCTTAAACTCACATTTTCAAATTGGAACTCACCTTCCTCTTTGAATCTGCTCATCTCAGCAAATGATTGGTGTTGTGACTCATCTTTCTCTCATACCTGACACCCACTCATAAAGACCTGTTGGTTCTACCTTCAAAATCAGAATACTTCCCACCACTGTTGCTACCTCCTTCTGGTCCTGGTCAACATGCTTTCTTCCCTGGATGCCTATTACAGCATCTGAGTGGCTTCACTGCATCCGCCATTGTTTTGGATTTTTTCCCAGAGCAGTAGCCAAAGCAATCCTTTGAACATACAAATCAGATGCCAGTCTTCTGCTCAAACCTTTCTAATGGCTCCCCATCTCAGAGTACGGTCAAAATCTGTCTAATCTCTCATGCCCTCCCTCTGTTCCAGTCTCATTTGCCTATCTTGGGACTTCTACATGGCTCTGCTCTCTGACTACAGTGCTTCTCTCAGATACCCAGAGTGCCTTACCTCCTCCTCCCATCTCTTTCACATTCGTTCACAAAGACCAAATTCCAGAACTAACTATATGACGTAATATACATGGACTTCCTCCTTTGGCAGAAGTTCCATAAAATGTAAACTTCAAGAAACCAGATACTTTTCTTTTATGCTCACGGCTCTATCCCATCTTTCAAATTGTGCCTGGACAGAGGCATGCAAAAGATGGCTCATAAAATAATGAATGAGTCCATTATTTAGGCCACTATTTCATTTTTTCACCGTCAAAGTCAGGTCTGATCCTTACTGACTCAAGTGCTTAACGCCTTGTTTGTTACACCGTGAGAATTCAATAAACTTTTTGGAAAGATTACTTTCCTTTATGAAGTCAAAACATACCCAAATCCATTAATGAGCATTAGTACTTTTTCCCTTCAAATACACAGTATGACAGCTGCTGAGAAACCATCCTAACATTGTGTAAATGACAAGAATCTCACTGCTGATCAATTTTAAATCTATACCTGAAGACAGCATCTTATGAGGGAAAGGGGAAAGATTATCCAGAACACGTTTTCTTTAGGTTTTTCTATGTAGGCAAAGAAATATCTTTTTTGATGTTTCTATCACTTGTAACATTTATCTTAAGTGTCCGCTTGTATTTCATATTTTCATAAGGAAATGGAAAACATTTCCAAGTACCTAATTCCTTAACAATTCCAGGATGGTAAATTTGTTTTTTAAATAACATGCAAATGCTTCCAGACAAAAATAAACTCTAAGCTGCTGAAGAGTTGTTGGACCCTAACTTTTTAATAGTAGAAGCCCTCTTTCAAAAGAAATCTTTATACCAAAGGTCAAAACTGGAAATAAAAATAGTGACTCAGACTGAAGCAGAGGAAGGAAAACAGAACTCATTTTCCAAATTCCATTCCCTATGCTAGTATGTTCAACCAGTGAAAATGCGTTGTGCTATGCACTTAAGATTTGTACAGTTTCCTGTATTTATATCATTCTTTAATTTTTAGAAACATAGATTAAATAGATTAGAAAAGTAAATAAATTTTTCAATAACATAGATCTATGAAATTCTGAAAGTTGTATAAGTTTCAGGCAAGACACAGTTGGGATCTATTCAAACATGTATTGAGAATACATGTTAAAATTATGTAATTATATTATTCACACTATAATTATATTATCTATAATATATTACATATATTATTCACATTATATAATTATTCACAGAGACTCATGTTTATCTGTATCAATAATGATACAATAGGCAGACGTGTGTCAATAAGAAATAATCATTCAAAAATAACAGGTACAACTATCGCAAATATAGAGATATTTACATAGTCCTATGGTGTGATATTCAAGCTTTATACCTACTTGCACATATTAACCTATAACCTCACAAACCTCTGAATTAAGTACAACTATTGTCCCCATTTTACAGGTAAGAACAATGAGTGCCAGTGGGGATAAGGAACTCATCCAGGGTTATATCTCTAGCAACGGGCAGAGCTAGGGTTTGACCCCAGCTGTCTAACTTCAAAGTCTGTGACTTTAACAGCTTCCTCCATAATACAACGTCTCCATAATCTCAGGGGGATCCCATTTTTTATTTTGCCCACTGAAATTATTTATTCGAATTACCAGTAATTGTCACTACTTAATAAAAATTCCTTATATTCAGAGGCATGATGGATTTCAGTTTTAAATGCTTTAGTATTTGCATGGGATGATGAAAAAAAAGGGTATTTCAGGGGCACCTGGGTGGCTCAGTTGGTTAAGCCACTGCCTTTGGCTCACGTCATGATCCTGGAGATCTGGGATCAAGCCCCACATAGGGCTCCCTGCTTGGCGGGAAGCCTGCTTCTCCCTCTCTCACTTCCCCTGCCTGTGTTCCCTCTCTTTCTGTGTTTCTCTCTGTCAAATAAATAAATAAAATTAAAAAAGAAAGAAAGAAAGAAAGAAAGAAAGAAAGAAAGAAAGAAAGAAAGAAAGAAAAGGGTATTTCAGAAGCTCATCAACATTAACCCTTAAACACCAAAACATTCCACAACATAATGCTAACTGCTTTCCATACATACGTCGATCTGTGTAACTGTGCTTCATCACTTCATGACACTCAGAGAAGACAGTACTACTTCCACGGGAGTGAGGAAAAGGATGATTACAGGGAGTTGGATATTATCTCTTTCACCCCTAAATCCATGGCCACAAAGCACTTCAGCATGTGACTTATTTGACAATAGGATCTTTGCACAGGGAATCAGATAAGGATCTCAAGATGAAATCACCCTGGGTTTGGGTGGCCTTAAATCAAATGACTGGTGGGGTACCTGGGTGGCTCAGTTGGTTAAGCGACTGCCTTCGGCTCAGGTCATGATCCCGGAGACCCGGGATCGAGTCCCACATTGGGCTCCCTGCTTGGTGGGAAGCCTACTTCTCCCTCTCTCACTCCCCCTGCTTGTGTTCCCTCTCTGGCTGTGTTTCTCTCTGTCAAAAAAATAAAATCTTAAAAAAAAAATTTTTTTTTAAAAATCAAATGACTGGTGTCTTTACAAAGAGAGGTGAGAGCCAGAGACATGGATAAGAAGAGGATGCCAAGGGCTGTTGGCAGCCACCAGAAGCTAAGAGAGAGGCATGAGATGGCTCTTCCCTGAGAGGTTTCAGAAAGAACCCATGCTACCAATACCTTGATTTCAGACCTCTGTATCCTGAATAATTACAGAACAAATTCTACTGGTTAAAGGAACCTAGTGTGTGCTCATCGGATATGGAAGCCCTACGAAGCTCATACAACTATTATTTCAGGACTCTGTAAGCCACACAGAGCCTGGTTTCTGGGGAGCAGCTGGCAATTTTACCTGCAGCATCTGAGACCCCATGGCTCTTCACCCAGCAGGTGACATGGTGACCTTGTGAGCAGTGACATCAGCAGACTGCAGTGAGGGAGCGCGAACCATCCACTGTGTAGGCTTCCTCAGAGTGCACAGATTTGTTATGGTAAGCTATCCTTCGCATGCTCTCATTCTGAAATTCTCTCTCCTCCACCTTGTTTATACTTTCCCACTTCCTGTTGCAACACTGAGGGGCCGTAAATACTACTTTGCGGCCAGCCATCTAGGAGAGCTCTAAGACCTTGCCTGTCACTGCTGATTCTGTCCTGTAACTTCATGGCCTGTGACTTGATGTGAGCTATGGCTCATGGGTGACACTGACAGAACTGTTCCAGTAGCTATTTCAAATCTGTAGCTGGCCCCAAATCTGCAAACACTGTAAACTGTTAGTTTCTTGAAAAGATTAATGCTGTATTGATGCCACTTTCAGTCTGCTAACCTCCAAAAAGATATAGAGGTCTTCCTGATGTGTTTTTCTTCTTCATCATCATCTATCAGCCCCAGCAGCAGCCGATTCAGGCAATGTTCTCAGCTCAGTATCTCAAAAAGCAATCTTTAGCTGGAAGTGCAGCTCCTCCATGCCCAGCGTTCTTCAACATCAGTCTATAGAATCCTTAATCTTTCAAAGGACTCTGGTCTTTCTACATTCCATTATGCTGCTTTTCAAAATAGTTTATATTTGCACAGAGCAACAGTGCAATACAACCTTACATGCACGTCTTTGATATAAAATTTTGATGCCAACTCTATATAGCTAATACCTGGAAATTAACTGGGAGAATTTAAATAAAATCCTATTCAATAGACAACTTGCACCTTATGGCCCCTTACCAGCACACTGAGCTCACAGTACTGTACTTTTTATATATCTTGTAGTTAGCTTGCAATACATCTCAACCTACCTTTTTATGTTAAAAGTGTTCGTCTGAATAGAAAATTTTTACAAATACTGCCCTTTTAGTACATATTTACAAACCTATACATGAATTACATTTCAAAAATAAATTTGTATTTTATTATATTTGGCTTAGAGTGACACTAAAATTATTCTACAATTCTTAAGTATACTTATTAGATCGCTATAGATTATCCAATTAGATCATTGAGACCTAACTATGCAGAAGTCATAAAGTAGTTCTCCAGACATAACTTGTTACTCTACCATCTAGCTGCAGAATCTTGCTACAGGGTAGGAGATAGCAAACATTTTCACTATTTCTAAAGGATAATGCCAAAAAAAAAGTACAAGCATCCATCCACACTTCCCTTTTGGAAACGAGTCAACAGATAATTCAGAGTATTACTAGCTTTTATTGGCTACTTGCTTATAATAAAATCACAACTATTAAAGTAGCAAAACAGAAGTAGGTGGTAAAAAAAAAATATAGGAATGCAGTGAGTAAAAGACAGCAGAACAAAAACTTAATATACCAGTGTAAACAAAAGCATTCTAAAATAAAATTCAGGAGATACCATAGATCTAACCCTGAAATTAAATGTTAATATTCATGAATGTATTTATTTAGATTGCCTCAATATTTCCTTATATATGTATGAATTTATGTCATGTCTATTCAAAAAAGTAATTGAGGCATACTTATAATTATGAAAGCTCATCCAATAATTCATGGTTTGAACAAGAACTTTTGATATCCTGAAACTGCTTACTAATGAACACCTAACACAGCAGGGCTATGACCGTTTCTTTAAGTGATCTGATCAAGTAAAACATCATTCTGCATATACTATTCTACAGCCAAGGAGCTCTAAGCAAGAAAAGTGCCTTAAGGTATTCTATAAATGTGCTAGGACTGCATCATGAATGCCACAGGGTGGGTGGTTTTAACAACAGAAACTTCACTTTTCACAGTTCTGGAATCTAAGATCAAGATGTCAGGAAATCTGGTTTCTTCTGAAGCAAGAAGATAGCCTTGTCTTTCAGATGGCTGCCTTCTCGCTGTGTCTTCACACCTTCGGTCCGTGTGCATGTGAACCCCTGGTGTCCATCTACCCAAATTTCCTCCTCTTCTAAGAACACAATTCTTACTGGATTAGGGCTTACACTAAGAACGTCATTTTACAGAATCACCTCTTTAAACACTTATCTCCACATTCAATCACAACCTGAGTACTAAGGATTAAGGCTTCCATATGTGAAAGGTTTGGACACAGGGGGACAGAACTCAGCTCCTTCCAGAATATATTTCTGTTCCCTTCACTGACAATTCAATTAAAGCGATACCCTACATGGTAGTTGTCTCTCAAATATTTTATTATATATGCCCCCACCATGTGTTTTCAAATGATTTCACTATATTGGCAGAAAGACACACAAATGAGTATTTTCATAAAACTCTAATATCCTGCAGTTGATTTGAAATACCAGATGAATGATTTATCTCACAAAATTATGAGGCCCCAACCTATGACCTCCCAACATGTTATTTATGTTAAGTCTGCTGCACAATGAATATTTTTATGTACTTAAAGTACACACTTAATGTCTAGAATGCAACTGAATTAATAACTAATCCTGAATATTCAAAATATATACATCAAACTAATAAATTTTAATTGGCATTTTTAGACGTGTATAGTATAAGAAGATTAATGGGAACCTTTGAAAATGCTTTCTTCTTGTTAGAGCAGATGAATTTGAAATTTCAAACACTATATATTTCCAGGTGGCAGCCACCTGGAAATGAAGTGTTCTAAGTGCTCGCAGTAGGTGAATAAAAGATAAACATTTGGTATTTAGTAAGCCCTTTATCATAAAATGTTGATAAGTCGCAAGGCACTGGAATTAGACATGTATTTGAGTAGATAAATACTTGGGTCACACCAAGAAGTTATTAGCTAAAAGCAAACAGTCTTAAAAGCAGAGATGTCAATAAAAGCGAGAGGACAAATATCAAATGTAAGATATCAAAGAATGCTCCCGAAAGCTAAACATGTGGAAATTGAAAAGAAGTGAAAAAACATCAGAAATGGGGAATTATAAAACCTACTCTGACAATACAAGGAAGGCGGCCCATTCTCTAGAAGCAAATTCCATCTATAGTAGTTCCAGGAATGGTCTCTAATCTGGACTCTGAGTTCTTAGATAGTGGTTTAAGATTTTCGGGAAAACATATGATTTAACCTTAAGGAAAGAATACAGCACACTGAAACTTAGGTGAGGCTCCCGGAACAACCAAGAGAAAAGCACCAGAGGGAAGGTGACATTTACTCTAAGTTGCTCAGTGAGGGAGAGGACGAGGCAACATTCTAGGCCACAGCCACCATTTTCCATAGATTTAACTTAGAATCTACCACAGGCCTCACAGCTGACATGGTAAAGGCTCTAAAGAGATAAGGCGAATGAGGAGAGGGAAATCAAAGAAAGGGTGCTAGGAAGGATTTTCTCAAGTAAATAAAATTTGAGGAGGAGGAGGTTACAGGTATTGGGATGAATAGCTGCATTTAATGGCATATTGTATCTATACGTATGGTGTGGCTCAAGATGGCCAGTGTGCCGTTGGATACCTAAGCGTGGAGCTTAGAAGGGAAGACTGGGGTGCAAATCTGTACGTTATTAATGGAATGATGATATGTAAGCACTTGGAAACTGAAGAGATTACCTAAGGAGTTATGGAGAGAAAGGAAAAAAAGGCCTCAGTAGTAGGCTAATAACAGTCAATACTTAGAGGCTTCATTGAAGTGGAGGAAAAAATAAACGATCCGGAGAGTGTAAGAGGAGCCAGTTAGGACAGGAGCTAGATGCCAGTGACTGGGTCGCTGCCAAGACACACTAGACCTTGGACCAGCAGCAAGACAAGGACGCAACCTCTGACACTGAGTAATCAAATCACACAACACATGCTTATCAAATGACGAAGTGAGCTCCACACTGGACTTGCATGGCATTCTTAGAATTTAGACTATCTAGGGAAGAAGAGAAATACATGGCAGAGATATGATAACCGTAAAAGAGACAGGACTGAACAAGGTGACATTATCTTTGTTTTACTTTAATACACTCCCCAAATCCCCAGAGTTTTGTCATATTTTCTATTCATTAAAAAAATACCATTCCAAGTTAATAATGAAGTTGGTTATTGTGAAATAATCAATAAAACCTTCACAGATTACAGTCCATTAACTTCAACTGTTTAGATAAGAGAACAGTGCATTCAACCCTTCAAAGACCAGGAAAAGAAAAAAAAAGAAATATTGCAATGGTATACAGAAATACAATAATGACCCCAAATATTTTCGTTGAAATACAACAGAAAAGCTGTAAGCCATTATCTCTTAGAAAAGAAGCAGCCCTAATGAAGTAGATTTTTGAAAATTGTCATAAGGGTAAGCTCATTAGTTGCAATGAAAGATTCCCCTGCTGATCCACGAGGACTTAATGGCCAGGATTTTGTTATGTCTCAAAAACAAAGGTACTGAGGGGACTTCAAATATGGAAACTTTTAAATGATGATATATAATATAAAAGCACTGAAATTTTCCAAAGCAAACATAGACTTACTTCATCCAAAACTATTACATTCATTCATCTAAAATCTCATTCATTAATAGGGTACTATGATCACATGAAGAAATTATGCTCCTCAATCATCTATACCATATTTAAAAGCATTTATACCCATCTATATCTATATATTTTTATATATAGATATCTCAGTGATGGCTTTTCCATTTCAAATATGTAGTTGGCTGCTCCCGGTGCAACACATTCATGCTCTCTGTGGACCTACACGTATATGCATTCCTCCACTATCACAGATGGAAAGGAAAAACCTCCAGGCCCATGAATGCCCCTACCGAAACATTAAGAAAGAAAACAAACAGAGGTATCTAATTACCAAAGCTACAACTCTATAAGCCCTTATGAAAGTTAGTTTTCAAAAGCAAAATAATAAAATATTTATACAGAACTTTAAGTACAGTTAAGTGAGTCAAAATAGATGAATGATATTTTAAAAACTTAATTTAGAGTACCACTGCTGGAAAACAAATTCTACACTAAAATGTACAACTGAAAGAGAAGTATGTTCCAGTTCACACAGAGGAGGAAAAGATGGTGAAGTGGTCAGGAATGCAAACTGTTATTGTCATAAAATGCTTGCACGGATTTAATTCTTCTCAAAGACATGATGTTGATATAAGCTATTGCTCTACTCTGCTATCTTTTCTCCAGCAAAATAACTTTCTCTATATTTCAAGAGATTATGCACAACTTTTTCATCTACTATCTGTGTACTTACCATGCTTACAATTCATCACTTTCAGTTCCCCCACCTTCAATTCTCTTTTGGTCCATTTGCTTAAATTTTATTCCCAAATTTCAGAAAACTCATTTTGGAGAAGTTAACTTCCCTGAATTAATGAATCACTTAAAAGCGAGTTTGCATATGACTGAGTTATTTTTAGTGCTTTTTTTCTTCTGTGCTCTTTTGCCCTATCTCATTGTTTAGTATAAGAAAATAATTATTTTCCTTTTACCCTTATACCCATCATTTGTGTTTACCTGTTAAACACTTATACCCGTCATTACCTTCTTATACCAAGGATATTCTTAGGTAGCAGAAGGGCAAAGTAACTAATTCCAACATCATTACAATGTTAGCATAAAGGAGCAAAAAGTAAAGTAAAAAACTTATTTTTGGTTTTAAAAATCCACACTATTTCTAACTCTTCCCTACCTTCCCTGTCACCTCAACAGGCTGTAGAAGTTACGTCCTTCAAAGAAATATACATCTCAGGAAAAACTGTCAAAGAACATCCCATTCAATCACATTGCCACTCTACAGACAGAGTGCTACAATCCCCGTTTTATGAAAGAAACAAAGAGTAAAAAATGACAAAGGTGACTTTTTTTTTAAAGAAGGAATATTCACTAAAATGTGGGGGAGAAGTATTCTTAAATTGATAAATCCTAATTTTATGAAGACAAACAACACAAAAATAGTCTGCCATTTCTAATGACTTTTTTTTTCTTTTTTAAGCTTTTATTTATTTATTTACAGCTAGAGAGGGAACACAAGCAGAGGGAGTGAGAGAGGGAGAAGCAGGTTTCCCACAGAGCAAGGAGCCCAATGCGGGATTCAATCCCGGGACTCCAGGATTGTGACCTGAGCTGAAGGCAGTCGCTTAACCAACTGAGCCACCCAGGCGCCCCTCTAATGAGTTTTCAACACAATGACTACAGCTATTTCACCATTTCTTTTTCTTTTTTCTTTTTCTTTCTTTTTTTTTTAAGATTATATTTATTTGACAGAAAGAAAAACACACTTAGAGAGGGAACACAAGCAGGGGGAATAAGAGAGGCAGAAGCAGACTTCCCACCCAGCAGGAAGCCCAATGCGGGACTTGATCCAGGGACTCAAGGATCATGACCTGAGCTGAAGGCAGACACTTGACCACTGAGCCACCCAGGTGCCCTATCCCACCATTTTAAACGAGTTGTCTTCCAAGAAGTATGTACAGTACATATGCATATATTCATAGAAATGGTATTCATAAATTGGTAGTTGGAGCAAGTAAAATTTTTCCCTTAGAAAAGGATATATAAATAAAAACCAGATTCTTCAAGTTGTCAAAAATTGCACTTAAATCATATTTAACTATTAAAAACAGGTCCTATCCTATCCTGACCCTTTGCAACCTGATCTAAATCCAGTAGGGACAGAAACAGATGAGATTATCGGAGCATTAGAAAGGACTGAAGGGAATTTCTGGCAATTTGGTCTCTACTAGAGCAAAGAATGCAGGCTCTATCTTCAGTGTGGGTGGAGACAGAACTTAGGCTAACTGGGGACACTGATTGCAGGGGCTTGGCCCAGACACAATGATGGTCCCCAAGTGAAGGATCCTGACTCAACTGAGTGTTACCATGGCTATAGCAGAGGCAGTTGAGCATCAGAGGAGGGGGCTGGCAGGTAGTCATAAGGTTTAAACTACACAACTACATATTTTTTTTATATTTTTTAAAATATATTTAAAACACTGGGGTAAAGTAGCAAGTATGTTCAAATAAAAGGCATTATTTTCTGTCTTGACATACTAACTGAAGAGCCAAAGCAGTGAAATCTTTTCTAGAAAAGCACAAACCTTTACTGGCTTTGTCTAAATGTTCCAAATCATCCACAAAATTCAGGATATCAGGGTACTTTTCTTCACATACTTCCACCAGAAAATGAAGTAGTGTGGTTTTCTGATCTGCTGATTTTGTGTCTTTTAGCTGGATAGGGCGAGAAGGAGAAAAAAACAGTCAAAAATATTTTGGTAATCTGCCTACTTACCTAATGTTAATACTGTTACTTTGTAGGTAAGACGTAATGAATTGTAAAATTAGTTAATTCCATTTTTGAACTTCAAATGTTTACGTACTTGAAAAACTACTCCGCATACTGTTGTTTGAAGTCATTAACATTTGTTGAAAAGAAAGCATAAGCTTAATCCGATCTATTATGCAACATTTTATGGGAAAAATACATGGTAAACACTTAGGAGAACAAAATAATCTGTAAGTCTATATAATAATAGTACTTAAAACAATTCCAAGCATTTGTTCCTTTTTAATTTTTTTTTAATTTGGCACATATTTATGGAGTGTCTACTAGATGTTGTAGGAGTCAGAGATACAACAACAAATGAATGACACAGAGCTGTTCCTCAGTAAGTGGTTTAGTGGGGGAAAATACACATACACACACATAGATTTACCCTGGTGTGTGACAAACAATATAATAAAAATAATCACAAAGTATACCTCAGAGGACAGGACATCTGGAACACTGATAGACAGGAAGCGGTATGGATCAGGGAAGGGAAGAAGAAAATTCAAAAGTGCTGTGCCAGGAGCAGATGGAGCAGTATTTGAAAAAGGCCACACTTGAGGAAGAAAAAGACACATCTGAGGAGTCTGAATGACTCAGAAAATAGAAGTGTGTGTTGAGGAGGACAAGAGAGACTAGAAAGCTGGGAACACTGGGAAAGACCAGAAAACAGGAGGAAAGGTAATGCCAGGCAGCAGAAAGATTTTGATCCCTAAGAAGGAGTTTTTAACCTGGGTAAAAAAAAAAGATGAGACCTACAGTTTAGAGAAAGCTCCCTCTACCACAGTGTGGATAAAAGACAAAAAGCAAGGGACAGAACAGAAGCAGGGAGAGTAACTTAAAAACCTGTAACAACAACCCAGGCAGGGAAAGACAAGGGCCTGAGTCAGGGTAATGCCCTGAAGATGGAGATAATGGAACAGAGGGGCCATGGAGACCCAGCTGGTGACATTAATTGAAACAAACAAAAAGACAGAGAAACAGATTTTGGTGGGGTGTTGTGTGCAAAGAGACGGGTTTCAGTTTTGAAGGAATTTGAAGCTTTTAAGTAACATCCAAGTAAAAATGCCCACAAAGGATGTAGATTAATACAGGCATAGAAAAATGTTTCTCCATCTTTCTTTCATTATTGTTGGGTAAAGAGCATTTCTAGGTATTTTTTTCCTAATCATATGCGCCTATGAAAATTTAAAGTCATAGGTATCCTGTGTATCTCTTCATGTACTGTATGTTATCTATGCTTTGCACATAAAAACAGCAAGATACTTTTGCTTCCCAAGAACCAATTTCCTATCTGAACCCAAAAAAGTACATAGAATAAAAGGAGATATAAATTTATATACAAGTGTATGACCTACTTGTAATTCCAGTTCACAAGTTATTTTCTGCATGCTAAGTGCAGTTAGAATCTTTGTCTGTTTTCATATATATTTCACATATATTCACAGTTAATCTGATTTATTAAGCTACCTTTCGATCCATAATTTCCTTCACACTATCACCTTTAATGGGTAAGGGCAGAGTAATAATTTTCTCTTGTAATACCAAGATATAGCATAAAAGTTGTCTTTTGGTTTTGTTTTTATTTTTTAAAGCACCCTAATAGTGAACTCTTCTATAACCCTTATCCCCGTGACAGCAATGACTGCCCAGTGAATAGCATCCCTCCCGTGGACTCTCAGCTCCCAACTGCCACTAATTACATCCCTTCTTCACCATGCTCCTTTCCTGTGAAACTAGATATGCAGCCTGTATGGAATATTGATTAGCACCAGCACCACCTACCTCTATAATTTGTAAAACCTGGAAATAACTTTCCAGTACTATCTATGATACAACTAAATAGCCAGCAACTGCTAGGATTAACAGGCCAAGAAATCCCTATGATGTAACAACCAATGGATCAATCTTGAATTTTATTCATGAGCAAAAAAATTCAGAATTAGAATTAGAATTCTGGAATATAATGTAGGTTATGGCATCTATTGGTTTAGTCAATGTTAAGTATACAAGTCAAACAAAGATTCAAGTTATTCAGAGACCATCACGAAGCTAAGCAGTAAATCATGGAGGAGGGTGTTGGGCTGGCTCTATTACTAAAAACATTGCTTGGTTCTCAAGTAGAGTATTGGCAACAGTCCAACATTAAATAGTATGTCTACTGACAATAGTAAATGGAAGAAGAATCTATATTTAACTGTCAGATAAAAGAAAAATCAAATTTCCAAATAAATAAAATTGAAAGTAAATGTAATAAATGAGAAAGAGTTCACATAAGAAACAAAGATGGCAACCAATTGTGATAACATACAGTGTCTCATTCACAAACTTCTATGTGGCTTTAAATTCCAGAGTGGAGGGCGCCTGGGTGGCTTGGTGGGTTGAAGCATCTGCCTTCAGCTCAGGTCATGATCTCAGGGTCCTGGGATCGAGGCCCGCATCGGGCTCTCTGCTCAGCAGGGAGCCTGCCTCCTTCTCTCTCTCTGCCTGCCTCTCTGCCTACTTGTGATCTCTCTCTCTGTCAAATAAATAAATAAAAATATTAAAAAAAAAAAAATTCCAGGGTGGAGAGTCTTCATTCAGGTCCTAACCCTCTCAAGAAAAAGTACACAAAGGTATTCTTCCTGTCCTCATTACTCTATTCCTTCCCTTCCCTCTCCCCCAAGTCACTTTATAAGAGAGAATGAAAAAAGTCACCTTCCGAAAGTATGAATGCACAACAAAGTATTTATCTACTTGTTCAATTTTTTCCCACTTTTTGATAAGGATGCACAAAAAGGGCACAGTCTATTTCCACTAATTACTCATATCATATATAATCAGCAACTGAGCTAGAAGAATAAGGAAAGCTTGGGGGATGGGGCTAATTTTGTTGAAGAGAAATAACAGTTCACTTCAGCACACTTCACAACACTAACTCTTGGAAAGAAAATGAAGCTAAAATATTTGCTTTAAAAATTCATTTAAGTTTAAAAAATATGCTTTATTTAAATTTTAACAGACATTGCTTGACAGGCTTCCTTTTGTTTTACTGCCAAGAGATGTATCTTGCTGATGAGTAATCATGGCTGTTAAGGAGAATTTATTTGTATATTGTTTCTTTGAGGTACATTTAATGCAGAATGGATGTCAAATAAACAAAAAGATGGATGGAGTTTCTTCAACTGCTCTGTTCATTCCAGACAAAATAATGTTAAAAGAAGATTCTGTAATAAATCATGGCCTACTTGTCACTCCGGAGTAGAATTCCTTTGTAGCTACAATGCAATGTATTGAAATATTTTTAAGCTATTCAGCACAAATTTGGATGACATTGAAAGAATATGCCATTGTTTTAATCACAAGGAAAATTCCTAAAATAAAAACTGAGTAAATTTTTGGTGATCCTCAGAATCCAAAGTCCCCTTACTCTATGACTAATGACCCTTAACTCATAAGAACATTGCCAAATTAGCACTCTGTGTTTCTATTATCTAAGTATGTATCAAAACGGACACTTTAGCTGAACATCATAAAACGACAAAATTATGAGAATCTGTCGGTGCCCCATGAACATTCTAAAAGACCCTAACTTGTAAATAGCATTAATACCATTTTATTAATAATGATCAATGTTAGTAATCCAATTAACTTTAAATTATAAACAATAGTCAATATTAACACCATTAACACTAATACCACTGATATTATTATAGCCACAGGTCTTCCATGACACTTTTCCTGAGACCAAGAGTAGCCTAAAAAAGATATATTTCGTGCTTAAAACACACAATATCTTTATGAGGAACTAGTATTATACCCATAACTAAGGAGGAGAAAAAAGATTTGAGATCTTATGTAGCACACTCCATATCATAGCAACTACTCTGGTAAAGTCAAGGTTTGAAGCCATGTCTGTGTGAATCCAAAGTTCATAACCACTACAAAATACAGTTCTCTACAAAAATCTTGAGTTTATTATGTGTCAAGAAACAAAATTTTCAAGACCACAGTGGACAAAAATGGTTGTAAGATAACAAAAGAACATCAATGCAATTTAAAATACTGAAACCCTATAACGTGCTAATTATAGCCTGGAAAATCTCTAAAAACAGATACCCTCTACCCTGAGGTCATCTCTAGTTCTGAGAGCATGACATTCTTTCTAGTGTTTTATCTATAAATTTAATAAAATGCCACCTGAATCTTATCACTCAAACAGCAAGTCTTTCAACATCGCTAGTAGATTAGGGCTGACAAAATATTACACGAATATGGTGAGATGAAAAGACAGCTTTTAACTTCTAACAGACTTGAACAAGTATATGTACTAACATCATATTCTATCTATGCAGAATAAAGTGATTCGTGTACATATGAAATAGTATCTCTAAATTTAAGTTAAAGGTATTCATGTAAAAATAAATGTGTTAACACATACTGTCAAAGAATATATATTTTCTCAGACAGAAGGTCAACATGCCAGTAAAAATCCACTAGTGAAAGTCACAAGTATACAATGAATAATGTTTCTGATGTGGGTAACCATGTTAAGAAAATAATCGGCATGGTGATTAAATTTTTTAAAAAGACTGGTTATCTCTCTGCAATGGAAATAAAACTCTTAAATAAAATAAGATGCTTAACATCATCTATGCCACTGTCATAACTATTAATACTGATAATAAAACTTTCATAATGATTTTCAAGATAGGTGGAGATCAATTGATACTAGATAAAAAAGATATTAGACAAATAATTTGTGATATTCACATATAAAAATAACTTGTGTAATTTTCATTTTAAAATGATGAGAGCAGAAACATTAATAAGCAAGAAAATGCTTTATATAATGTGGATTCCTATCATTATAAGCTGATTTCTTCCATATTCCCCCTCAACCTTCCCTGAATTATGTTTTAAATTTATTTCTCAAAAAAAAAAAAATAAATTTATTTCTCTTGGATTTTAGTGAGGACAGAAACTGCAGTGTTAAAAGCGTTTTTGTACTGCAGTAAAAATTTTTACTTATTATATCACCTACTGTATTGTTTGATGTTCTGTTTGTTTCTACAGCCCCTTTATTCCAGGAGACATTTAAAAGAGCTCACTGTTCCTTAGTTAATATAAATGGATCAAATACATTATTTTTAAAATAAATGTTTTTCCTTCTATCTTTTAAGCACATTTTTTAAAAGCAGTTTCAGCGTTACAGAAAAAACTGAGCAGAAAACAATGGAGTTCCCATATACCCTCTCCTCCACACTGGCGCCCCTATTAGTAACATTTTATATTAGGTGCGGTACACAGCTCATGTGCTGATATTGATGCATCATCATTAACTTAAGATCGGCTGTTTACATTAGGGTTCAGTCTGCCTTGTACAGTTGTATGGGTTTTGAAGAATGCATAATATCATGTTTCTACCATCACCCTGTCATACAGAATAGTTTCACACACTCCCGTCCCCCCGCCTCAATTTGCTGTGCTCCACCTAAATTCATCTTTTTCTTCTTCCCTCCCCCAAAACAACCCCTGGCAACCATGGATTTTTTTTTTTTTTTACGATCTCTATAATTTTCTCTCTTCCAAAAAGACACATATAGTTGCAATCATCCAGCATGTAGTCTTTTCATATTGGCTTCTTTCATTTAATCGGCATTTAAGGTTCTTCCAAGTCTTTTCTTTGCTCGGGAAATCATTTATTTCTATTACTGAATAATATTCTATTGTACGGAAGCATCACAGTTTATTCATTCACCTACTGAAGGATATCTTGGTTGTTTCCAAAGTTTGACAATTACAAATAAAGCTGCTATAAACATTTCTTTCTTTCTTTCTTTTTTAATAAATATTTCTTGGCCGGTTTAAACTCCTTTAAGTAAGAATGTGATCCCTGAATCCTATTGTAAATAAATGTTTACATTGGGGTGCAGGGTGGCAAAATTGGTTATGCACGTGACTCTTGTTTTCAGCTCAGGTTCCAACATAGACATACCATTTTGCATTCCCTTTGGTAAGGTATGACAGTTCCCACTGTATTACATTTTTGCCAGAATTTGGTCTTGGCCAGTGTTTCATGTTTTAGCCATTTGAATAGGTGTGTAGTGTTATCTCATTATTTTAGTTTGCAATTCTCTATTGGCATATGATGTTGATTATCTGTTCATACATTTGCCATTTGTAAATCTTTTTTGGTGGTATGTCTGGTTAGGTCTTTTGACCATTTCTTGTTTTCTTGTTGAGTTTCAAGAGTTATTTGTGTATTTTGGATACAAGTCCTTTATCAGATAGGTGTTTTGTAAAGATTTTCACCCAGTCTGTGGTGTATTGTCTATCTTAACAGTGTTTTTTGCAGAGCAGAAGTTTTTAATTTTAATGAAATCCAACTTAGCGATATTTTTCTTTCAAGGATTATGTTTTTGGTATCCCACCTAAAAAGTCACTGCCAATCCTGAGGTCACCTAGATTTTCTCTTCTCTTCTAAAAGTTGTATACTTTGCATTTTACATTTAGGACTCTGTCCATTTTAACTTTTATGAAAGGCTGGAGATCTGTATGTAGATTTTTTTTTTTTTGCATGTTTGCATGTTTATGTGCACTGGTTCCAGAACCACTTCTCCAAGATTATTATTCTCAACTGAATTACTTTTGCTGCTTTGTTAAAGATTTGACTGTATTTATATGGAGTTATTTCTGAGCTCTCTATTCTGTTCCATAAATCTACTTTTTTAGCCAATACAACAATGTTTTGATTACTGCAGCTTTTTATAAGTCTTCTAGTTCTAGTCCAGTAGTTCAGTCAACCAAACCTGCTATTCTTCAGTGCTGTGTTGGCTATTCTGGGTCTTATACATATCCATACAACCTTTAGAATTAGTTGTCAATATTCACAAAATAATCCACTGGGATTTCACTGGGATTTCGATTAGGACTGTATTGAATCTATAGATTAAGTTGGGAAGAAGAAACATCTTAACAATATTGAATATTCTTTTCCATTAACATTGAATACCTATTTCTTTATTAGATCTTTTTCAATTTCTTTCTTTAAAGTTCTATAGTTTTTCTCATAAGAATATTGTTCATATTTTAATATTACTGTTGTATACTAACATAAATAATATTGTTTTTACTTTCAAGTTCCAATTGTTCATTGCTGGCAGTTAGAAAGTGATTAACTTTTTTTTATGTCAGTCTCATATTCTGAAACTTTGCTATAATCACTTATTCGATGAAGTGTTTTCTTTCTTCTCCCCCCCCCCGCTTTTGGTTAATTCAGGGGGATTTTCTATGTAAGCAATCATTTCACCTATGAACAAAGACACTTCTATTTATTCCTTCTAAATATAAATACCTTTTATTTCATTTTCTTGTCTTTAAGCATTAGCTAGGACCTCCAATACAATGTTGAATAAGAATGGTGAGCAGGGACAGCCTTTCCTTTTTCCTAGCTGGAGAGGGAAAATATGCAGTTTCGTACCATTAAGAATGCTGCTAGTTATAGTGTTTGTATATATTCCTTATCAACTTGAGGAAGTCTCCCTCCATATTTCTAGTTTGTTGAGTTTTTCAATGAATGGATGTTGGATTATATCAAATGCTTTTTCAATACATATTATCAAGTGATTTTTCTTATTTAGCCTGTGGATGTAATGGATTCCATTAAGTGATTTTCAAAATTTTTTTTAAAGATTTTATTTATTTATTTGACAGAGAGAAACACAGCCAGAGAGGGAACACAAGCAGAGGGACTGAGAGAGGGAGGAGCAGGCTTCCTGCCAAGCAGAAAGCCCAATGTGGGGCTCAATCCCAGGTCTCCGGGATCATGACCTGAGCTGAAGGCAGTCGCTTAACCAACTGAGCCACCCAGGTGTCCCGATTTTCAAATGTTTAACTCCCACATTTAATATATCTCCTTTGATTGTGGTATGTAATTTTTTTATACATCATTGGTTTTGACTTATAAAATTTTGCTGAGAATTTCTGCATCTATGTCTATGAGAGATATTGGCCAATAATTTTCCTTTCTTGTAATTCCTTGTCTTTGGTGTGCACCCATTTTCTCATTATACTCCCCCACCCCTGCCACCTAAAAATAAATATTCACAAATGTCACTAACTATAACTATAAAGATAATAATGCTGCACATTTTGCCTCTATCCCAAAAACATAAGAGCAGACCTTTGAGAAAGAAGAGGTAAACAATAAGTTCCTCCAGGAATGGAGCATCCTATTCAATTTTTGATATTTCATTTTTAAAATGAATAAAAACAGGAGAGTGGACCAAAACAGGGGTGACTGGTAAGAGTCATCTTGGGTGCTACCTCTAACTGATGGTAGCTCTCTATAGTCTGGTATGAAGGACAATGCCGTGCCTGTGTGTTGGGGGTAAAGGAAGTTTGATAGATTAGCTATGCTTTTTCTAAGAATGGGGAGATGATAGCACACAAACAGTGTATTTGCTGTTCATAAGAAAAGCCACTCTAATTCTAGTGAAAGAATAATTCCAAGTTACAATGCTTAATAGCAATTAAAACAAAAATAATGTGAATAAAATTACTTAGCAAAACAAACACTTCCCAGAAAATGCTATAGATTAATTATGCTAATAAATGAATCAAAGGGGTTAAGAATCCTAAATAGTTTCACATTGCTTTGGAAGTTAGTACTTCAGTGACTTAATTGGCTGGATGTAAAATCAGAATGGCATTTGTTATCTGCAAGTCTTTGGCCAAAAACTGCTTTACTTTTAAAGGGTGCCAAAATTCACTGGCGTGATTTTACCAATCTGATAAAGAATAAAAACCTCTCTAAAATCCTTCTAAAACACAATGCACAATGGATTTGTTTGGCAGAGGTCTTTCTTCAAAATAACTTCATACAGTGAAGGAAAAGGCCATATTGAAGAAGCAAAATTTCACAAAAGCTTCAGCATCACAGTATTACCCTGTATGGCTGTAACAGGGGGCAGGCAGAGGTATCTGTCTCCTGCTTTTAATAATGACTGAAATTCTACCTGTACAAGACAGAGCCCTGCAACATAACTCAGGACCCTGGCCATCAACTTATTTCAGTTTCACTATGTGCCTGAGAATCACACTCCACTCACTCTTTTTCTTCACTTTCAGAGAAGTGCTCAGCTTGACATGGAAAAAAAAAAAAAAGCAGCAGCTTTTGGAAATATTTTTACTACTCATCCTTAAGTGAAGAGGAAGAGCTATTTCTTTTTTGTTTTTGTTCTTGTGTTGGTTGGGTTTTGCTCTGGTATGTTTGTTTGTTGTCTGGTTCCACACCACCCATCAGGGATTTTCCATTTACTTTAAAGAAGTAAAGCAGAAGACAAAATGATTCTCAGTTTAGTCTGTGCATTAAAATTACCTGGGGGACCTTTAAAAAGACACTAATCAAGATCCATATCCATGCATGCTGAAGTAATTGATCCAATGTGGAGCTGACACATCAGTATTTCTTAAACGGTACTCCAGGTTGAGAATCAAGGTACTATAAGAAGAGCTGCTCATAATTTCAAGAAATCAACCCCTGGAATTAGTGGGGGCACTAAACAAAAAGAAAATGAAACAGTTTTGTTTTTTGGTTTTGTTTTCCTTTAAAAATCTTCTCCATGGGTGCCTGGATAGCTCAGTCTGTAAAGCAGCTGGCTCTTAATTTCAGCTCAAGTCATGCTCTCAGGATTCTGGGATAAAATCCCAGGTGGGCTCTGTGCTTAGTGAGGAGACTGCTTCAGGATTCTCTCTGCCTCTGCTTCTCCCCTCACTCCCTCGAACCCTCTCCCTCTAAAATAAATAAATAAATCTTTAAAAAAGAAAGAAAGAGGGGCACCTGGGTGGCTCAGCTGTTAAGCATCTGCCTTCAGCTCAGGTCATGGCCCTAGAGTTCCGGGATCAAGCCCCACATTGGCCTCCCTGCTCGGCAGGAAGCCTACTTCACCCCCTCTCACTCCCCCTGATGTGTTCCCTCTCTAGCTCTGCTTGTCTCTGTCAAATAAATAAATAAAATATTTAAAAATAAATAAATAAATAGATAGAATAGAATAGAATAAAAAGAACGAATAAATATGAAAATCCTCTCCATCACAGCTTTGGGCAGCTTTACCTACTTTTGGTTAGCCTATGCTTGTAAAAAGAATACATAGGAGATGAGATAAAAATTGCATGCACGTCAATGAAAAGACCAAAAAAAAAAAAAAAAACCCCAAAACACCACAAACTTCTAAATGAACAAAAAATCAAAAGGGGAGACAAAAACAAATCTTGTCCCTCACTCTCCACTCTTAATACCTAACTTCAAACCCTTCCATGCTCCCATTATTATGCATCCTTTAATGATTACATCTTTAAGATGAATTCACTTGTGGTCTACTGCCATAATGAATAGAAAAGGTTCCTACAAAGTGATTAATACTGATATATTTATAAGGGAATCAATAATTCCTTGTTTCTGCTCTTTTCCAAAACAATAGCATAAACACTGACAGAAGTTATTACAATTCATAAACTCTTCCAAAATTTATGTCTACTATCCCGATATAGTTTAATTAGTCAGAACAAAGAGCTACATTTTATAGCTATATCATCCAGTTGTGTTGATAAGGATAATTTGTTACTCTGAAATTACCTATCATTAGACATTAGGAAATATTAAACACATGTTATGGCTATAGTATATGTACTGATAACATCTGCTTTGTAAATTTACACCTTAAAACCCTCTCATATACTTTAGTATGGTGTTAAACTTTGATAATGGGGTCAATTCACCCTTTTGCTAGAATACTGATCTACCTGAAGAAAAAAAAGAGATCTTTGCCCTAACAACAGGTCTAAGAACATTAACTTCAACACAAAGCACACACATTTTTCTAGGTGGGCACTTTGATCAGGCGATCACCTACCATTTACTGACTGAATTTCTAAGGATATGGGTTTTCATTTAATAAATAGCAGGTCCTGAAAAAAGAATATAACCTCTAATCGCATATTATCCAACTCTTATCTAAAGTCCAGCAATATCTTTGGAGGACTTTATAATTGACAAGAAGTCCATCCATTCTTTCATATATTCTGAGGTTTATCCTTTCAAATAAGCAAGCCATCAGAAAGCAAGGTAATTAAACCATTTTACTTAAACTAGGAATAGCATTATGTAACAGCAAAGTACATTTGTATCTTACCATGAGGATTCTCTTGGAGTGTCAGACCCTAAGAGGCTCTGGTCCATACTTGTAGAGAAAGGAAAGGGGGAGAGGGAGGAGAGATAATTCTAAAAGGAAAATCATAATGTAACTGATTCTTTCATTTACTGTTTTAAAGACCACCGCTCAACATTGTGTTTTTCTTTTATAACAATATACATGCAAATTTTCTTGTGAAGTTCAGCTTTGGTTAATGAGAGAAACCTCATCTTTAGCTCATGTAAAGTTTCATTACCATTTTGCACTTCACTGAGTCGCAAATCTAAACACCTATATCTTCATAGATTCTCACTTATTTCTCATATTTTACTTTTGTTTCTTTATCATAGGCCACATCAAATCCTCAGCATAAAAAAGAGCTCACAAAACTTACCCTCTGAACTCAGAGTTATTGTTTTTAGTTATCTTAATTATAAATGTATACAAGATGTAATAATGCCCCCCAAATTAAACTATAATGTATAGAGATTTCACTATTCATGTAATTATTTCTAAACGATCTAAAGTTAACAATTTAATATGAATTTTCATACACTTTTCATACTAGAGCTAAATTTATAAAGGGTATTTAAAAGTAAAGCCTTGAATATAGAATACTAGATGTCATATAATTACTCAGCATGTTTTAACAGAGTAAAATATTACCCTTTCTACTGTCAAATAAGTATGGAATGCCTTTTATGGGGCCTTATTATCAAACCAAATGCTTTATACTCAGTGTGAAAATTCAATCACAATTGTCAAAGATCAAGCTGCTTCTTCTGATAACAAACATGATGAGATATCATCTTGTTCAATATATGCTTTCAACTTGACATGTAAGGCTAATAAAAATATAAAGTTGTAGTATTTATTTTGTTTCTTGCACAATAGAAGGCTTCTAAAATGGATGATCAAAATATCTAGTATCATTGCCTGAAAATACAATCAACTTTTATCTGGAGACAGATTAACTGGTTTATAGATTATAGTAAAATAATAGCAACATGCATTGCACTTGTAAATTACTGTGCAGTATGACAGGATGCTATACTATACTCCCGTATGGCAGTATGAGAGGATGTTTACTTTCAACTACATAACTAAGAGGTACAACTTTGTGTCCATTTTGTCTATTGCACTGTCATTCACTCAACAGTTATATATTATTTACTATGCATCAGGCACTGTATTAGGCTACTCTACCTCAATGATCAGACCTAATCTCTTGTCAACAGCTCCTCTGCAAGGAAAGCATGTCTCAATATACTATCTCAACATACAGTCACTGTTTCATAATAGACACACAGTTTCATAATATTTGTTAAATAATGAAAACAGCTTCCATCATCTTCCCCATCTATCTTTTCAGCTTGAGTTCCTCAGTCACTTACTACATGTCAGCCAGTCACCGAGTCTCTCCCACCTGTAACCCTTGAGGTCAGTGCTGTAAAGGAGAATATTCTATGGTGATAGAAATGTGCTCTATTTATGCTGTCCACACATAGGGACACTTTATTCCCCTGAAACGTGGCAAGGGTATTTCCTAATTTAAAGTTTAATTAATTTACATGTAAACAGCTCCAAGTGGCTCATGGAACCAGGGCTGGACAGTGCAGCTCAACTTTCTTCCATATTGCTATTAGAATTAGTTGCTGCAGGGCATTTCTAAGAATACCACTTGAATTAAAGAATTAACATGTATCCATTAAACTTCACTATCAGGTGTGCCGCTGGAGGTGCTTTTCAATTCTAGACCAATTTACTATTTCATTTCCATTTTCCCCATGCCTCTTCTGCCTAAGCTTCCGATCTCTTGATCTACTCACATATGCCATGATATGACCCTTCATGCCAACCGATGGCTATAGCCTGGAAAGCCTTTCCTTCTCAGTAACATCCACACATACTTCCAGATCCAGCTCAAATTCTTTTTCATCTCTGAATGCTTAGCTGTCCTCCCTTAACCGAGCTAGCCTCTCTCTCTCTCAACTCTGTTGCCATAACTTTTTGGATATAGCTCTATTAAAATTTTTAATCATAATGGTTTACATGTGAAAAACGGGGGTTCCATGTATGCCACAGAAATAATTACATTTAATGAGATGATGAGGTCAAGCATTTGGAGCAGGAATAAGTAAGCACTCCATAAATGTGCAAAGTCTTCAATATGAGGATTATGAACTGCAGTCCTTGTGCTAGGGGTCTTAACTGAATACATCAGGCTCAGAAAATGAGAGGAAAATAAAAAGATGGAGAAAGAGTAAAGCAAGCTCACAAGCTCTTATACCAACAGGAGGCTAAGGTCAGGAAAACTGTATAAGGAAAGTCATGAAAGCACTGAGAGATCAACTATTCAAGCAAACCAAAGCTAAAATCAGACTTGCGTCTCACCTTCCCTAAGTAGCAGTAGCAACTGCCCCCGCTACCCAAAAGTAGAGCGTTCCCATGAAATCCCCCATAAGCCAAACAGTGTAAAGCAGAGAGGAAATCACCATCTTGTAAAAGCAGAAATCCTCTTCGGATTTCAGGTACATACTAATATAAGTCTTTCATACAATCGAAGTTGCATGAAGTGAACTTCTGGACAGCGAGGAAAACCAGTCATCAAATTCCTTAATCAGGTAGTATAGATGTTAGCAGGTCAAGAACAAAAGAAAGCTTTTCTTGTGATGTGTAACAGAGAAGAATTTGTTGTAAGCAGATCAATAAAGCACTATTACTATGGCCCACTTCTGAGGAAAGAGCTCTGTTACATAAAACAGTGAATATATTTGCCATAAGGACATTTAACCTGTGGAAGAACCGAGGAGAAAAAGACCAAATCTCTAAACTTCGTTGATTTTCACCTCCTTTAAAATTATATTTAGATAGCAACATTTCAAAATCATCAAGACACCCGAGGCCTTTTTATTCCTAACAATTTTCCACTTATATAAAGCAGTCTCATTCTTTTCTGCCTTTAGTCAGCTTGCCAAAAAACCCCAAAGAAATATTTAAATACTAAAGGTAGAAAATGTAGTGGCAATCCTAAGCAATTCTCAATATGTCTATACCATCATTTGCAGCTACCTGAATTGACTATTAGATTTAAATAATTTTTTAATGTTTCATTTCATTAGTTTGGGAAAGCATAGGTTTACAAAATAATTCTGTTATTAAACAAAATCCTTCCGTTGGATTTGCAGATCAGAGAAAATTAATATTTGGATTTAGCTCCAAGGCTGAGTAAATTAGCTCAGTTCACTCTGGGTTTGGGTTCATGGCTTTGTTCAAATTCTTGATAACGAGCACATCAAAATAAAAATATTTAAACAATGTAATCAGGGCTGACATTTCAGGAGAAGTGTTCAGGCAAATATGTGTTTTTAAAAAACAAACTCACTTTACACAGAGAGCTAAGGTTAAATCCGAAGGTTTGAGCATTCCGGGAGCCGGCATTCATGTAGTTTCCCATCAGCAACACAAGTTCCAGCAACTTGCTGAAGCTTCTGCTCTGCTTTATCTCCTCACAAGCAGTACTGACAGCCATGATGTCAGGTTTGATGTTGTTCACCTGCTCTTCAAACTGCAGCTTAAAGAGAATAGCACTGAGCCGTGGCCGTAGTCTCTTCACATTGCTCATCTGATTGAAAAGAAAATAGCAGATTTCCTTTAAAATGCATGGTAGACTTTAGTACCGTACGACTGCGAGTAATCTAGGATGATTTATTGGTATGACAGTGCCGAAGAAGCAATGTGTCCCTTCAAACTGATAGCAGGGAGAGAGAAGAGCCCTGCTTTTTTTATGAGCAATCAAGAGTCATTCCTCAAAGAAAAAAAATTAACAATTTAGATGCCCCATGGAAAGAAAGCTTTAACTCAGTGACAATGGTCAAGTAATCAAGTGCATATGATTTCTTAACAGAAACCGAATTTTCAAAAGCTAACAGGATAAAGAGGCAACAAATTACAAGGCATTTCTACCATTAATTTTTGTTTGATACTGAAAATGTGGGGTCATGTTTAAAACATTAAGAAAGGTCCAAAGAGGGTTTGTTTTCTTCAAACAGTAACCACGGTCTTCAGAAGCCCTGCTGACTAACAGTGTTAGGTGGAGGGAAAGTAAATAGGTCCCAATTTGTACTAAATTGACTTTCCTGAGAAACACAGCCAAGTAGAATGACTCCTAGCACACACTAAATTAGCAGGGTTGGTGTTAGGGAACGTGGGCGTAGCGAGAGAAGCCACGCAGAGCCCCAGTCCATCCAATGTCACGTGAACCCTGTTCGGGACTCAAGGTCCCCTTGTTGCGAATGTGGGGGGTTGAAGACTATAAAAAGAACAAAAGGCTAGAGGGTCAGCAAGTTCTTGCCTTAAGCTTACTCCTCAGTGTTCTATCACAAGGGGGGAGAAGAGCCATTTAACTGAAGGCTGGAGACAAAGGGCATTTAAGCTATGAATTCCTTGGCCAAATATACTACAGATTTGACACTTAAAACACCTTGATGAAGCAGTAACAGTAAAACTATTAAATTTCCACAACTATTATAAAGATCAAAAGCAGTGAAAGGCAAGGTCGGGGGGGAGGGGGAGGAGTTACAGAACACCAGAGGGTTAAAATAGGGAAGAGTTCTGTCAGTCATAGACCCTAAAAGAAAAAGCAAAGAACAATGTCACACAAAGCTTATGGGATTTCTGTTCAGGAGACACAAGGCTATCTGCTCATAATATAATGACTTATTTAAAATTAAGCAGGCCAGACAAAAGCCTGAATTTATTAGATTCAAAAGGTTATTTCAGACACTGGTTGGCTGTTTAACGGTACAGCCCAGGGTCTCTGTCTAACCACAACTAAGCAGCAAGGGCTTAGCTCTCCAAGGATAGGTCTGAGAGAACACTGTCTGATGGACCGAATCCATACAGTGACTGAAAAGTTTCTTAGTAAATAATAAAAAGAGCTAAATTATATTCAGTGTTTTTTCCCCAGCCACCTGACATACTAAACATTTAAGTATTTACAGCGAATATTCTAAGAGTTCAGCTAATGTAGTTAATGACCCCCCCTCTACAAAGAGCTTTAAGAAATATCTCAGATTTGTCTGACTAGAGGAAACTGGGTTTTTTTCCCCCTACAAGAAAGTAGGAAGATTGTAATCTCAAATATTTAAGACTCAAAAAAAAGCAAAAACTAATAATGGGTCCATAGAATAAATATAATATGTAAGAAAGATAAAATGAGGCCCTACTAGAATACCAATTCTGAGGGCATGAATCCTTCTGTTTGTACCTCTATGTCCAGGACATGAAGTAGATTTAAGCAGTGACTACTTCTCATCAAGTCATTTCATGGGTCTTAAATCCTCCTAAATGGGATAAATTTCCTACGTTTTTAGCCTTAAACATTGCAGATGGCATTCATACTATTGGGTCAATTCTGTATAATGCTCTATCATATTTAATAGATCCTTTAGAATGGTAAGACAAGCGAGTAATCACCTGAATATACACAGTATGGTCATTCAAAGGGTATAATAACATCTCCATGGAATGTTTTCGACTTGGGTCCTCACTCATGATACTTTGTAGTAAACATGCAAAGTATCCCAGGAATATATTAGTACTACAAAATATATTACTTTTAACCTATATTAATGTACTACTTTATGCACAGAGAGAAAAACTCTGCTTAATGCTTATATTATACCGACCTAAAATATGTTAAAGCTTTCCTGCTGACAAGCTAACCATATGTAGCCAGTATAAAGTAATTAATTTTCCTAGAAAAATATAACCTATATTCGTATGACTAATGAGTGTACCTGGCACTGGGGACAGGTACCTTGAAAAGATAGAGTAAGTGTGTGATGTAATGCTGAACAAAATGCTACGAGTTCATGAAAAAGCCTGACAAAGCAAAGTCAGCAAAGGAATCCTATAAAACACATCTTGAAGCAACATCTTTTAAAATTAGACATCCTTTGCATATTATTTTTCCTTCCAAATTTCAAAAAAATATTTTGACTCATAGAAAATAAATTTATTTTAGTGAACAAAGTCACTGAGCTGGAAAAGAACCTGAGAGATCATGTGGACCTCATTAAGGTGTTGAGTCCACTACTGAATAGCTTACTCTGATCCTCCAGGACACATGGCTGTCCCTGTTATTTAAAAAACCATAAATAAATAAATAAATAAATAAATAAATAAATAAATAAACAAACAAACAAACAAACAGACAAATAAATAAATAATAAAAAAATACAATAAAAAAATAAAAACCAAACCAAACCTGAAAAGGACACTGGTATTGTAAGATCCAGATCTGAGGATCTACGATAATCCCAGGGATCTTTTTGTCATTAATCAATTCAAAGTCTTTTGTCATATAGGAGCAAATGAAAAAGGTTTAAAAATTAGAAAAGAAATTTTTTTTTAATTCCTGAAGGATGTTTCTTTGTCAATTCCCATGATCCATCAACACAGGGTTTGCATTCTGTTGGCTTGCTAAGGAACCTCTCATATGTCTGCCACAGGCAAGGCTAGATGCAGAAATAGAGCACTAGAGCACTCAAACAACCCTCTCAATGATAACAGAAAGTCACTAAAAGGGAGGAGGAGGAGGAGGAGGAGGAGGAGGAGGAGGAGAAAAGTGATAAAAGTTTAACTGTATGATAGTTAATAATTAGAATCCTTGAAGAAATTAGAAATCCACTTTCACAAAGGCAGCCTTGAGAATTTATTGTCACGGAGTCTCAGTAATATAAACTTGCATCACCAAATTGACAATAATGAATTGTAATCTAAAGGTGTAAAAAAAAAAAAAAAGTGAAAATACTTTGATTTCACTGTTGTTTGAAAGCAATGTCGCTATCTCCCCACCACATGACCATAGATGGCCCATGCCACAATGAGAATACCTTGTAAACAGTGACTGGTGAAAATCAAATCACAAGCAAAATCCAGAATGCCAAGGGTAATCCTTATAGTCACACTTGTGTTTATTGGCTACATGAATGTTGTTGGAGAAGAGACGAAATGAAAGATCTTTAGAGAATAATGAACCAACAGGTACTGACTGGGAGCCCACTCAGTGCTGAGTGAGTCACCTAAGTTAGGACTGTCGCCCTTGGATCTTTTGAGTCCTTCCTTCCGTCTTAAAGGGTAAATAAAAAGTAGAAGCAGTCCCCAGGAGGACGTCATCTTCCACCATCTCTTATGATGATGTTTTTCACGTGTAATTTTAATGTCATCCATAGTTTTATTGAGGAAAAATAGAATTAGACATTTTTATACCAATTATGTCTAATAGCATATCTGGTTCTCTTTATTTGTTTTATAGATAAGAGATATCAAGAAACCAGCTTATTCAAAATACCTGGGTGGCTCAGTCAGCTAAGTGTCTGTCTTCGGCTCAGGTCATGATCTCAGGGTCCTGAGATCTAGTCTCGCATCCAGCTCCCTGCTCAGCAGGAAGCCTGCTTCTCCCACTCTGTCTGTTTGCCACTCTGTCTACTTGTGCTGTCAAATAAAATCTTTAAAAAAAAAAAAGACAAAAACTTGTTGGGTTCCCCCCACCTTCTTACCTGCAGACTTGCATAGACTCCCCTCAAAAGAAATTTCAGTATATGCTCTGTATCTTTGTTATTCTTCCCTAAAGCTGTTTTAAAACTATTTTAATCATTCCTTTAGCTAACCCTACAAGTAACCAACTGATTGAAAAGCCACTCACTCACTTCAGTACTAAGTGACTGAAACCTTTACTTTATATACTTTGCACATGTATCAAGAATAAGAGAATAGGATTTGGCAAAGGTTCAAGGACTTCTTCAAGGTCACATGCCAGTACGACATGGCCCTGAAACTAACTTGCAGTCAATCATGTGTGCATGCCACTTAGAGCATCAAATGTGTAAATTAATGATCACGGCTCAAAAACCATCTGATACTCAAACTACTCCTATGCTTTTCCAGTGTCTGCCTGCCACTCTGTCTACTTGTGCTGTCAAATAAAACCTTAAAAAAAAAAAAAAAGACAAAAACTTGTTGGGTTCCCCCCACCTTCTTGCCTGCACACTTTTCCAGGAGTCCGATAGACTCTAACTGCGCCATGGTAGTTATTACACAAAACACTATGGAGATGACCCCACTATGAGCTCTGCCTACTACTACTTCAGCCTCTTTCCTTTCCCAACTATCTCCCGTTGTGCTGAATTTTTAGCACTTTCCAGATTCGTGTTTGTTATCCCCTCACACTACACTCTCCACTTGTACTTCCTTATTAGCTAATTTCTCTGTTCTCTGTGGGAGAAGTGCAATAAGCAAGGAGAATGAAAAAAACAAAGGCTTCGTTGTCCAAGACTAGAGAAAATGGTGAGTTGAGAGAAGAAAGCGACATCTAAGAAAGAAATGTACATCTATTAACAGAATTAAGACACTTAGGAAAAAGTTTTAACTTGATTTCTTGCTAAACTACATAAAAAATATCTACCCTTTACTATTAGCTGGCCACTATTTTCAAGACTTCCAGAATGCTCGGGCAGGGGCGGGGGCGAGAACAGTTCATTTCGTGTCAAGAAATGCATCAAAAGGGGTCTGTGGGTAGCTCAGTTGGTTGAGCATCCTTCTTGACTAGGGCTCAGGTCATGACATTAGGGTCTTGAGATCGAACTCCACGGCAGGCTCCACAGTGAGTAGGAAGTCTGGTTGAGATTTTCTCCCTCTGCCCCTCACCCCATCACTCACTCATGCTCTCAAGATAAATAAAATCTTAAAAAAGAAAAAGAAAAAGAAATGCATCAAAAGCATAGCTATTTAAGCAGCTTATGCCTGGGTAGTGCTCAGAAAACAAAAAAAAAATATTTTTTAATAAGTGTGCCATTATGATATTAAAGCTCTGAAGCTAAAATTATTTTTGAAAAACTACAGCATAGTAATGTACATATGGTATTTTTTACTATTTTTTCATAGGAGCAAAGCCAAGAATTATATAAAAATTATTAAAACTATAAAATGTATATACCTCTAGCTCGTCAAGAAATAGAAAACTGGTTCTACCCAACAGATATTGCTTTATCTTTGTTTACAAGTACTTATCAATTCTGAACCACTAAGAATTTCACAGGAGGTCCAAATGAGCTCTGTCGATGTTCAGGATCTGTAAGTGGGAAAGCTAGAGAGCGAGAGACTTCTTATTTAAATTGGCAGTCTTAGCAAATACTCTTAACACAGAAGTTTCATATCTCATGAATTAAAAAGCTGGCACAAAACCCAGAACCATTCTGGTGTCTTAAATTCATTCATGTCTGCTTCCAGACAATCCCCACCCTACCACAGGAAACCAATGTTTTGATTTCTATCACAAAAACTTAAGTTTTGCCTCTTCTTGAAATTTATATTAATAAAACTTTCAATAAATACTTTTCCATGTCTGGTTTGTCTCATTGAACAAAATGACTTTGAGATTCATATACATGTAGTATATATAAAGTATTCAGTACTTTATTCATTTTTATTGATGAGCAAGATTTCACTGTAAAAATATACCAGAAATATACCATGTTGAGGGACTCTTGTTTTCTAGTCTGGGGCAATGTAGGGGTTGCGTTAAACAGGGAACTGGAAAAATGGTATGTCAAGTTTGAATCCTAGGTCCCTGTGAATGTGACTTTATTTCTTTATTTGGAAAGATCTTTGCTGATGTAATTAGGGATCTCCACCTTAGATCATGCTGGATTTAAGGTGAGCTCTAAATTAAGTGACTGACGTCATTTTAATTTTTAAAAAAGGGGGAGGGGGACACACAGGAGAAGGCGATACAAGGGAGGAGGCAGAGATTGGAGTCATCCTACCAGCTAGGAAACAGTCTTGACTGAGAGCAGCTACCACAAGTGAGAAGACAGGCAGGAAACAGATTCGTCCTCAAAGCCTCCAGAAGGAACCAACCTGCCAACACCTCGATTTAGGATTTTTGGTCTCCAGAAATGTGAGAGAATAAATTTGTTGCTTTAAGCCACCATAGTTGTGGGCATTTGTTACTGAGGCCCATGAAAACTAATACAGGACTTTACAAATATTCTTGTATGAATCTTGTCATTTCTATTAAGTATCTAAAAAATAGAGTATAAATGTATGCTTTATAAGAAATTGTTAAACTGCTTTGCTAAGTGGTTTCTACCACTTGAAAACTGTTTTATATTGTATCTTTGCATGTTAGGTCTATATTCCATTCCTCATTAATTATTCTGTGTAATATGATGCAAGACTTGGGATTCATTTCCATTTGTAAGATATCCAAGCATTGTGTAACAGTTAGATACAAAAAATCCCCTACTCATTAGCCTTGAAGTTTCTAATGAAAATTAATTGATGGTATCTTTGTGGATTTATTTCTAAACTTTCTAGAAAAAGTTTGTGTATTTTTAAGCCAAAATGTTACTGCATTGATATCACATCAGTAGTCTGTGTCTTCCAAGTATATTCTTTTATCAAAACTGATTTTTAACTCTTCTAGGTCCTTTGCATGCCATACAAATTTTTTGTAACTTCCTGTCAATTACTATAACAAAACCTGCAGGAAATTTGATTGGGAATGTGTATCACATATTAGAAATCTACGATCATTTGAGGGAAAAATGGAATCTTACTAAAACTGAGGTTTCTAATCTATGAGCCTGGTAAATACCTCATTTACAATTTAATTTCTCTCAGCAATATCTTATGGCTTTTGGTGTAGAAAATTAGCAGGTTTTAGTGAATTTTTTTCATAAGTATTTTAAGTTTTGGAGCTGAAATAAACAGTAAGATTTTTATTTTGTTTTCTAGTATATCACGGCTTATAGAGAAAAATACAATTTATTCGAGTGTCTGACTACTTTGTGATTTACTAAATGCACTGTCACTTCAGCCAAATTTGCTTATGTGAATTCATAAGGGATTTACAATAATCAGGTCACTTAAAGGTGGTTTATTTCCTCATTTCCAATGCACAGGCCCTTAATTTCTTTTTCTTTTCTTACTACACAGGTTAAACCATACATTATAATGCCAAATAGAAGTATAAGAATAGATAGCCTCACCTGGATTGCAATCATAAATGACAAATCATTTAATCTTTCACCATCAGTTATGAGGAGAGGTATAGGTTTTCCGTGGATGTCCTTTATCAAGTTGAAAAAGTTTCTATTTCTAGTTGCTAAGAATTTTTATTTAACATAAATTCAAATTCTGAATACCTCTCATTTTGCATCTATTAGATAATGTGATTCTTCTGGGTGTAGGGAATGGGGAATGAATCTGGGAACACTGAAAAAAAATTTAAGTAACAATAAAAAAAAAAGATAATGTGATTCTTCCCTCCTTTTTCTGGTAATACGGTTAACTACATTAATTTTTAAATGTTAAGCTAACTTTGTACCACTTTGACATGATATACTCTTCACGCACTGAAATATTTGACACAAAAATATTTTGTTAATTTTTGCATATATGTACAAGTCTAATTCTCTGAACTGAAATTCTTTTGACTCCTGATATCTGTAATTTAAGAAATTGGTTTTGTTTTTCAGTGTTTACATTCAGTTTAAAATAACTTTTTCTTTGACCCACAAGTAATTAAAAACAAGTGCAATTTTCAGCAAGATTTTCCATTATTACTGTCCAGTTAAGTTTGGGTTTTTTTTAAAGATTTTTTTTATTTATTTGACAGAGAGAAACACAGCCAGAGAGGGAACACAAGCAGGGGGAGTGAGAGAGGGAGAAGCAGGATTCCCGCCAAGCAGGGAGCCTGATGTGGGACTCGATCCCGGGTCTCCAGGATCATGACCTGTGCCGAAGGCAGTCACTTAACCAACTGAGCCACCCAGGCGCCCCTGTCCAGTTACGTTTTAAAAAAAAACTTACTCAGCAAGATTTCAATCTTCTGAAAATTACCAGGATATATTTTACATTCCCATATGGCCTACTTTGGTGAATGTTCCATGTCTATTTGAAAAGAAGGCATATTCTGCAGTTGTTCTGAGGAAGCCCATAAGTATCAGAACCAGACAACTGATGGAACTGTCTTGATTTTCTATATATTTATTTCTGGGGAGGACAGCGGAGTCTATATTTTTTTCTAGAATTTACTGAAAAAGGGACATTACAGGCTAAGATTAGGGAGTTATCTATTTCTCCATTTAATTCAGTCAGTTGGTGCTTGATGAATTTTGATACTGTTAACTAAAAAGGTCTTTATTTTACCCTACTTGGGGAAACATTACTACTAAAGAGAAAAATTTGAGTTTATGAGTTTTTTCTATTATTATTTCAACATCTTACATTCTTCTCTTGACTTCCATTTTCCATTATTTCTGCAGTTAGCAAAAATCTCTCATTTTCCAATATGCAATGTGTCTCTCTTCCGTAACCCTCACCCCAACATCCCACATCAAGTTACTTTCATGATTTTTTTCTTCATCTCTGGCTTTCAGCAGTTTGACTAGGATGTGCCAAGGTTTCTTTTTCTTCACATTATCCTGGTTGGAACATGCTGAGCTTTTTGAACCTGAAATTTCTATTTTTCACTCAATTTGGAATTTACTGGTGATTATTTCTTCAAATATTTTGGCAGCCACAATCTCACTCTCTTCTCCTTTGGGGATTCCAATTATAGGTGTTTTGGAGTGACTGATATTTACCCAACAATATCTAAAGTTCTGTTCATTTTTTGCACAATTTATCTTTGCATACACTCTTTTTTTTTTTTTAAGATTTTATTTATTTGACAGAGAGAAACACAGCCAGAGAGGGAACACAAGAAGGGGGAGTGAGAGAGGGAGAAGCAGGCTTCCTGCCAAGCAGGGAGCCGGATGTGGGACTCGATCCCGGGTCTCTAGGATCATGACCTGAGGCAAAGGCAGTCGCTTAACCAACTGAGCCACCCAGGCGCCCCTTGCCTACACTCTTAAGATAAAATAGACTCTATAGAGCTGTCTTCATATGCACTGACTCTTCTCTCTCCAATATGCCATTAAATCTACACACTAAATATTTCAATTCAGTTATTAAACTCTTCACTTTGAGAATTTCCATATGGTAAATTTTTATAGTTTTCATTTCCCTGCAGAGATTTCTCCTTTAAGAGCATGTTGTTGTTATTGTTTTAATTCCTTGAAGATAGTTTCCTTTAGTTCTTTGAACATATTCATAATATCCACAGTAAAATCTGGGCCATCATATGTCTGGTTTGATTTTTTTCTTTGATGATAAATCTCATTTTATTTTTCTTCACTATTTAATATTATAATATTACAACTGTTGAGTTATAATGTTCCTCTAAAGAATGTTCATTCTTTTCAAAAAAAATTTTATTTAAATTCAGTTTAATTAACATATAGTATATTCTTAGTTTCAGATGTAAAACTGAGTGATTCATCAGTTGCATATAATACCCAGGGTTCATTACACCAAGTGCCCTCCTTAACGGCCATCACCCAGTAACCCCATCCTTCCCAGCCTTCTCCCCTTCATCAACCCTGTTTCCTACAGTTAAAAGTCTCTTATGATTTGTCTCCCTTTCTGTTTTTGTCTTTATTTTTCCTTCCCGTCCCCTATGTTCATCTGTTTTGTTCATATGGTATTTATCATTCTTTGACTTACATTATGCTAAACAAAATAAGTCAGTCAAAGAATGTTCATTCTTGCAGACAAATCACCGGGTGATTACCTTAAGTTGTACAGGCCTGAATTATATACTGTTAGTACAGTTGGAGTAGAAGTAAAAGGAGTTGCCCTAGCTCCTCTACCTTGTTAGGATTATCTCCCAACTTTCTTCCCAGTGGTCCTCATTCCTAAAGTACAACCTTTCCAGTTTGAGTAAATGCCAAGTAAATAAATGAGGTGCTAAGAGGACCTTTCTATTTTGGAAGAGCCAGAAATCCAATGCCTCCCAGCAATGCCGGACCTCCAGGATCCCTGCTCCACTTGCAACCTGTAGCAGGTGTGGTGTGACAAATCTTATTTAGCAAAGTAAGAGCCCAGCCTCCAGATGCAGACTCCATGGAGAGCCACACAAGGATGACCTGAATCCCTTTCTGCACAGTCCCTCTCCCTTCAATGTCCAGAAGATTTCAGCTGTTTCTACTGCTATATATTCTGATCTCTGCCTCTTCTGCTTAGAGAAAAACACAGGACAGTATCTGTTTAAATTCCAGCTCTCTCTGCTGTTAACTGTAAGCTTTCACTAGGCCAAAAGCTGGACATTCATGCACTTAGGATTAGTCTGCTTTCTCAAGGCTTGCAATTTTTCCTCTACTGGTTGTCTATTGCCTATTGCCTTATAATAGATGACTTGCATATTTTGCCTAGTTTTATCTTTGTTAGTGGTTTACACAGCTTTGTTAACTTATTCCTAAGTATTTTATGTTTTTATGTTACTATAAGTGGAAAAAATTTAGAAGTTCAGTTTTAAGAACAAAAAAGAGGCTTTATCTAGATTAACCAGCTAGTTCAGTTAGTTGTTTTGCCCTATCTGCTCTCTCACATATCTCTCTCCATCTTACACATATACACACGCGCGCGCACACACACACACACACACACTTCACTAAAGTGATGCTCACCAATTCTTCCTACGTAAAGTTAGTATACTTTTCCTTTCTAAAAAAAAAAAAATAAGCAATTTATAGGAAGATACTTTAAGTCCATGTGAATAGTATGTATATAATACACTTTCATCAAATTTTCACCTTTGTGCTAGTGGGAACAGCCCACTGAGTAGAATATTACAGTATTTACACAACTTTATTTAAAATGCACTTTAAGACCCTTTCAGAAGGCCTCACAAATGAGACATAAAGCAGTCAATAGCCAGGACCCTGGGATCATGACCTGAGCTGAAGGCAGATGCTTAACCGACTGAGTCACCCAGGCTCCCTGCCAAAATTACATCTTAAGCCACAAGTTTGACACAACTGCCTGGCTCTACAATAACTTGGCTCCTTGAGTCCAGCTTCCCCCTTTCCATTATTTTTCCAAAGAAGTAGCAGAAGAGAATACAGAAACCTATATATAATGAGATTTGCAAAATACAGAAAATGTTTCCAAGGCACTAGATGATACTTGGATCTAAAAAAGCAACCTTAAAACAATGTTGCCTGCAAATTGATGAATCATAAGAGACCTTTTTGCTTATAACTACAAAACGCTTTAGGCTTTATTTCAAATGAATGATGTATGGCTAGTAATTAGTATGTGACTGTAATGATGTTTTGTTTTGTTTCTGCAAATGAAACAAATTAAGCAGATTGTGCTATAAAATTTCAACACTACATAGAGGGTCTAACTAAAAACATCATGTTTTCTTACCAAAAAGCAACAAAGAAGCTACATTTCCTATTATGGCTTAAACGCCCCACTTTTCTGTTATCTACTTAGAAGATTTAAAATCCCAAAGAAAAGAAAATCCCAAATTTCTAAAAACTTAATTTCAAGTTCAACAATTTCAGCTTCCACTTGAATGTTCTAAATAATGTGTATCTACTATTAATTCAAAGTTAATCTTTAAATACTAAAAATAAATTACTCCAGTAATGAAGCATACAGAAATCACCCCTAAAAATAACTTCAGGTACAGTGGGCACCTACAGCAAACAAACACGAGAGCAGTGGCCACCCCAAGAAATAGGAGTATTATTACCTTTCAGTGGCATGAAAGTCTGAGTTCATACTGGTGGAGTGAACAAATTGTCTCATCTATGAAATGGCAACGCCTACTTCTGAAGTTAGATAAAAATTACTTGTTTATGTATCAAATATTTACTGAACATCTATTATGTTCACTGTTTTGGCCTTGGACGTTCACATTAAAAAAAATAAGATGACAAAGACCTTGTCAAAATGGAGTGTACTGTGAGGAAGCTGGCAGAGAAAGGAAGAGAAAAAGAGCAACAGACAAGATCCTTTGAGAGAAAGACAAGTGCTAGGACTAAGCTGAGTATACGAGATACAGAATGATGGGGGAGATCATCATGATGTGCGCCTCCAGAAATAGCAGCGTTTGGGTGAAGGAGAGGGAGCTGCAAGAGCAAAGGCGAATCTGAGGTGGGGACAGCAATGAACAGGACTGCCACGCAGTAAATAAGGAGAGGAGCAGTCAACTATGAGTTCCAAGAAATAGATACTCCATCATCGTAGAGACTATAATAAAATTAGAAACCATTCGAAATTATAAAGGGAAATTCCTCTTCTGGCCAAAGAGGGAAAAACAGGAACTAGACTTATGCCTGAAGCAACAGATTTCAGACACTGGACACCAGGCAATGGGAAACAGTGGCACCGGAGAAAGGGCAAACAAGGTGAGCACTATGACTGTGCCAACTCACTTTTGGAAAGAGTTTCTGAATCACAGCATAAGGAGAAAAAAGCCAGGGGGAGTCAGGGGTTCTCCATAAACTGAAGAGGGGCAGGTAGAAGTCTGATAAAGCTAAAGCAGCTGGAATTCTTGGGACAGAGTACCAGAAAGGAAAGATAGCACAGAAACAAACCTTCGGAGATCTCAAGATGTTCTCCCTGTATTTTTATCTCTGGTACTGATCAGCACATGGATGTGAGAAAAACCAGTGGAGGCTAGAGAAAGTATCAGCTAACAACACCAGAGGTAACAATGCTTTCTCACACAGGGTTGGGAAGAGTACTTGTTCTCATCAGCCAGAGTGTGGCTCTGGACTTCAAAATTCATGGGACATTCAGTAGAATACTCAGATGAACACTGCCTCACTCGTGGGATTAGATAAGCTCTAGACTGACAGCTACTCTGATTCCATGGAACAAAGCTTAAATATAAGCCGCATTAAGTATCAAACATTTGGTAAATTATTTAACTGCCTCCCAAAATAAAGCTCAAGAATATTTAGGAGAGCACAAAAGTATCTAGAGTGCAACATGTTAAAAAGAAAAAAACTTGGTACCCAAACAAAAAGCATTAGCCACCCAAAGTAGCAAGAAAATATAATGATTGAGGAGAAAAGTTAATGAATATAGATACAGAATTGCACAAATGACATGAGTATAAACAGGGAAAAGTTACTATAAAACTATTTCAAATGTTTGAGAAGATTGTGGGAAAATTGAGAATTTTGAGGTGAAAGATATTTTTAAAAATACCCGAGCCTGAATTTCTAGAGAAAAAAATTATGATATATGAGAAGACATGCAGAAAACAGCAGACTTGACACCACACACACAAAAAAACTACCTTGTATACATAGCCACGGACATTATTACAAATGAAAAAGATGAAAAAGAACACCAAAAATGCATCAGTGAATAAGGAACACCTTCAAAAGGACTTATACATATGTAATAATAAAATACAAGCAACCTAAGTCCTGAAATGAAGGAGGGAGGTAGAGAAAAACTATTTTTAAAAAGAGTAATGGTGAAAATTTTCAAATTCAGTGAGAACTATAAACCCATAGATCCACAAACTCAATGAACTCCATGGACAAGAAATATAAAGAAAACTACATTCAAGGTACCTCATAATCAAATTGTTCAAAACTAGTGATGGAGAGAAAATCTTTGAAAACAGACAATAAAGAAAAAAGACATGTACAGAGGAAAAAAGATAAGAATGATGGCAGATTTCTTGCCTGAAATAATTCAAACAAGAAGACCATGCAGTAACATCTGTAGAACACATTTGGACAACTGCAAGAAAAAGCTTTCAGTCTGGAATTCTATACCCATGAAAACCCTTTTTATTATTATTATTATTTTTTTTTTTTAAAGAAACATTTTTTTTTTTTTAAAGATTTTATTTATTTGACAGAGAGAAACACAGCCAGAGAGGGAACACAAGCAGGGGGAGTGAGAGAGGGAGAAGCAGGCTTCCTGCGGAGCAGGGAGCCCGATGTGGGACTCGATCCCGGGTCTCCGGGATCATGACCCGAGCCGAAGGCAGTCGCTCAACCAACTGAGCCACCCGGGCGTCCCGAAAACCCTTTTTAAAGTGAAGGTGAAAAACAGACTTGTTCAGACATAGAAAAACTGAAAGAATTCATTAACACTGGAAGAAATGTTACAGGCTTTTCTTCAGGGAGAAGGAGGATTCTAGATGGAAGTCAAGATTTCTACTTACATACATACTATATAGCTGGGAAATAGTATGTATGTAAGTAGATATCAAAGACAACTGATTGTTGCAAGTAAAAACAACAACCATGTGTTAGTAATTTTAAGCACGTACTGAGGCAAAATGTAGAGTAACAAGAGCACAAAGCCCCCCTGTAACGGAAAACAGGAGTACAATGTTTTAAGACTTTATATCATACATAAAGTGGTATAATACGACTTGAAGTTAAAAAATAGATACTATAAACACTAATGCAACCATCAATAAAACAAAGAGTAATAACTAATAAGTCAAAAAGATAAAGTCACCAAAATACTCAATCCAAGAGAAAGAGTACCAAAGAATTAGATGAGAGAGAAAATAAGTAACAAGATATAAGATTCAAAGCCCCATCATATCAGTAACCACATTAGAAGAAAATGGTAAATACTATACTGAAAAAGTAGTAATCATTAGACTGAATTAAAAACAACTTATATGCTGGGGCGCCTGGGTTGTCCAGTCGTTAAGCGTCTGCCCTCAGTTCAGGTCATGATCCTGGAGTTCCAGGATCGAGCCCTCCATCAGGCTCCCTACTCAGCGGGAAGCCTGCTTCTCCCTCTCTCACTCCTCCTGCTTGTGTTCCCTCTCTAGCTGTGTTTCTCTCTGTCAAATAAATAAGTAAAATCTTTAAAATATATATATATATAAACATATAAGATGTCTATAACAATAGTATCTTAAAAGGAAAAGAACAAAAAGGATAGACCATGTTATCACTAATCAAAATAAAGTTGCAGTGGCTGTATTAAGACAAAACAAAGTAAAATTTAAAACGCTAGAGTATTTTAAGCTTAGAGGAGACATAATGTCATTGAGGCTCCCCCCCCCATTTAGTTTTATAACAAGAGATCACTAGCAGCTCCGTGGAAAAGGATAGTACATTTAAAACATGAGGCATAGGGTCCGAAACACACCAGGTTATCAACAAATCAAAAAACCCAAAGTATATGAAGTTATGACAGACTGGTCCATATCACCGTCCTTGAGGGTTTATGTTTTCTCAGTAATATCGTTCTAAAATTAATACCCACACTTTATTGTAAATTTGGTGTCTTGATTACCATTCATTACCACCTATGAAATAAAAGTCTTTTAGACATGGCGATCCCTGCCTGACATGCAGGGCTTCATTTAATAAAAGAAGGATTATGAGAAATCATCAAAATACCATAAATATGATACTTACATTTAAGAGCCACTTTGGCTAAATCCTCTGCACTTGCAAGTGGTTAATTACATGCTCAAGATTCATCAGTGGACCAAATAAAAACAGTCACAGAGTAAAAGAGAAAATTGGAACTAAAAGATCCGCATATCTATATCTATATCTATATCTATATCTATATCTATATCTATATCTATATCTATCACAGTCAGATCCTTAGATGTAATTCTAGCCAGCTGACCCTTTTATCTCTATCTCTTGAAGCTGATCTCACTAGCAGACATTTAAGTTCTGGGTGGTACTACAGGGAAGCAGAGTCAGGGTTAGTGGAGGTAAGAGATAGGGCACAGGAAAAGAAACTGTGTTACAGATTAGATTATTCAAAAGTCATGAAGAACAAGAGGGCCTTTGCTTACTACTTCATATTTTAAGGTGACAGCTGTCCCCAAATACACTTAAATGACCAATTCCTCGCCTTAACTTTAATTTCTCCTATGCCATTTTACAAATCCTTGCTCTTTCTCCAATGTCTGGATATTAATAGCAAAGGCGTCTCTGTATTTATTTCAAATATAAACCCATTAACAATGACACCTTGCTGTGTTTCTTAGTATTGACTGCTTGCAGTTCTTATTCTCTGTTTCTACATGAGGACAAATAAAATTCATTCAGGGGCTTCTAAAAATAAAATCAATTGCCTTTCAGAAATGCATTCAGCTTTTGGGTTTAGGTTTCAGCTCAAGCCATTGATTTGGTGCGTGCGTTGGGGAGCATTCAAACCAAATAACTGTGATACAGTTTTCCGGCAACTCCTCTCCCTTTAGTCATTTGGTATGTTTGTTACTTTGTCGGAAAGATGTCAGAGCGGCCAGGTCTGTGCCTGCATTTCAGGCAAAAGGGGGGGAACTATGTGGATACTGACTAAGGTGTGGTAAGACAAAGGGCGGTCTGACAGCGAGGCTCCGTCAACGGTGCAGAGCCATGATTAGGAAAAAAAATAAGTAGAAACCTGCATTTTGGGGGAGGATGAAGTGGGGGAAAAGGTAGTCTTTAAGTAGCAAAAGAGGTAACTACTACAAACCACCATTCAGAACTATAGATAGTTCCGAAGATTGTAACAATCTAGTGAGAAATAAGGGGCTAAGAATATAGCAGATATAGCTGCTCCTAAGAGGAAAACTTAGAATAAGTAAAGAAGGACACATGTGCATCGAGTAATATAATGAGAACAGAATGGTAGGTAGAAAATTAAACAATCAAGGGAAGGATTGTCATGAAGCTAAATGAACCAGTTTTCTCTTAAGTACATTCAAACTACCAATGCTTTAGGAAAAATTCTGGGTCAGAACTTACACAAAGCATAAATACAGTGTCAAGAAAACCTAAACCATTTGAATCGACATGGATGGAACTGGAAGGGACTATTCTAAATGAAATAAGTCAAGCAAAGAGAAAGACAATTATCATATGGTTTTATCCATATGTAGAACATAAGGAATAGCAAGGAGGACTACAGGGGAAGGAAGGGAAAACTGAATGGGGAGAAATCAGAGAGGGAGACAAACATGAGAGACTCTGGAGCCCGGGAACTGAACCGAGGGTTACAGAAGGGAGAGGGTTGGGGGATGGGGGTCACTGGATGGTCAATATTAAGGAAGGGATCTGTGGTAATGCACCTGGTGTTATATGCAACTAATGAATCGTTAAACACTACATCAAAGCTACTATAAGCTGGCTAGTTGAACATAATAATTAAAAAAAGAAAAAATAAATTTAAATGGGGAAAAAAGATAATATAAATAAGTAAGTAAGTAAGTGAAAAAGAAAAAGAAAACCTAGACTACAAAGCTGCTAAAAACGCACATCCTTTCAGAACATACCAGCATTGATTTGATCAGAATGATTTTGGTGCTTTACTGTGGCTAGTAGTTCCAAGGGCAGCTACCTTCAAAGGAAACATTGATAAAATAGAATAGACAAACTCTACTTGCCCAGTGCATAAAACTTCAGTAATGCCATATGGCTGGCTTACTGCAGGGGAGACACATAATGTGACATCAGTGACAGGAAAAAAAAAAAAATCAACAATCACAATTTCGGCATAAAGCCACCTACTATGAGAACTCCTAAACATATTAAAATTTACTGTAAATCATGACTATTTAATATAAGTTAGTGTACTATAAGGGCTACAGTATACACACAGTTAGATTTTCCCAGCAGATGGGAACTTGAACAAATATGTCACATAATTTGGTAGTGATGAGGCAGGTGGTATAAAAGTTAATGTAATGTAATATGTGGACTTCAGATATAAAATTGCTATCCGTGGTAAAGAAAGTAAAATAACAATAATAATGGATAATAGTTGAGTTGCAGGACAGGAAACTCAACCCAATGTTAGAGGAAAGAAAACAAACACATTTATCCTTTCAAAAGGGCCACGTCTGGTATGGAAGATAAGGATGTTTAATGAAACATACAATTCACCACAAAATGAAAATATTGGCAAAGAGGGTAAAGGAAAAGACAAAACAGAACTCAGACAAGTACTATAATGAACCAGAAAAAATATAAGACCAAACACCTTCACCTTCTGTCTCAGGACCCACTGCACAAATTAAGTTGAATGAAACTATACAATTGATTCTGGGTATCCCAGAAATGTTTTCAAGGACTCCAACCCTTTGCATTCCAGTGCCAGTTTTCTGTCAACCAGAGGACAGAAAATGAGGGGAAGTCTTCTCAATGAAGTCAGTGGTCAGGCCATAAGAGTAATGAGCCTGATAAGGCAGTTCACATTCCAGAAACAACTACAGTCATCAGGCTCTTCAAGGAAGGACAGAGGATTTCCCTCTCATTTGGGCCCTGAGTTTCTAAAGATAAAAAATGGTATTTGGTTTCTGCAAAGAAAAGGTGGCATAGAACTGGTCTAAGCAAAAATGCGATATAAGCTAAAGCCTTTTTAAAAACCTTTCCTCTCATTTGCCTTTTGCCCACCTTCCGTATACAATTACTTCTTTGCTAACATATCAAGGATCTGTACTTAGACACAACACAGTATGGCGGAAACAAAATATAATACAAAAATCCTGAATGTGAATCCTTCTCTTTAGTTCATAAGATATGGGAATTAGGTCACCTAGTCTATACTAGTTTCAGTTCTTACAATCCAAAAGAGGGGCTATGAGGGATATATCAAGCAAATGTATTATCACCATACAAAAGTCAAATTAATTTGACTGTCATGTAGCTACTTGGCTACTCTATGGTTGCTCATTTGATGCAATACTTGTACCATATCATTCAAGCCCTCCTCTAAGTGTAACAAGTCTCAGATATTATATTAAAATATAATCACACTAAACTAATGTGGAGTCAGATTCTAATCTCTAGCCACTGCACTGCATGAGATGACTTACAAGCAGAGGTCTAACCTACTGTGTTATACTATCTCACAGAGTTAGATTCCATTTCTCGCACTTTTTTTTTCTTTGAGCACACTTTCTACAATAACCATCAAGCTGCTACTGTATGCAACTGGATGATTTTAATTTCAGGGAATTTCTAAGGCTAAGGTCTTCAGTTGAATAGACCTAGTCAGGTCTACTTAGCTCATATTTCTGGCTTTTACATGTGCACCTAATATCAGAAGGGAAACTTATCTTATTAAGGTTTTCCGTAACTTGAATGGTACTCTCAAAGATTGTTCCCATCAACACAAAACAACCATTCTGGCACCAGGTCTCAATGCGAGATCTGGGCATCAGGATAATTTATGGTAACCAAAATGTTCATCAGTCGGTACTTACCTTTGTCTCACACCCCCTTACTCATCGCCTTGGCTGCCTTGTGGGACACCAAATTTCATACATTTTAAAAAATACACAAAGTACAAAAAGTCTAGAATCTCTAAACATTGTTCAAGAGGAGTTAATAAATAATTGTGGGGTGGATTAAAATCACTGAGAAAGAGGAAGGTATGAAGAAAGAAGACAGAATCTGAAATAAGATGCTGATTTAAGGATTAGAAGAAACAGGAAAAGAGTCAGGGAAGGAGTCAGACAAGCAGCACACTGGAGCCGGGAGAGAAAACAAGCAGCGAGGAGATGAAGCCACCAGGGTGAAATGCTGACCACAGGTCAAGATTCTACAGACATGAAAGGACTCATGCTGGATTTGGAATTATAAGGTTGTGCATAAACTGGAAATAATTCTTAACACATAATGGGAGGAAAAACACACGCATAAAACATGCGAGAGGATCAAAGAATAGAGACAGAGCATTCTAACTGTACATTAGGAAATGGCTCGAAGCAAGGATGTGAATCTTCAACCGGATCTCAACATATGAGAAGAAAAACATTTCAAACACAAGTCTGATTAGGAGGATAGCAGCTAACATAACTGGGTGCTGATTTACTACTGACCACCCATTAATGCTCTTCTTTAAATCTTACCACAACCTAAGGATGTAAGTTCTAAATTCACATACATTTATAAATACAGAAAATGAAATTGAGGGGTGCTAAGAGACTTGTTCAAAGTTTCATAGTTAGTATATGGTAAATTAAGTATTCAAACCCAGACCTGTCTAATTGGGCTAAAAATGCAGTGAAGGATATTTGAAGGAATTTAGAATTCTAAGACCACATTGTTTTAACCCAGATTCATGTTTCACTACTAGGAATATGTTGCACAGCAAGTTTCAGTAAGACTAGAGCTAGAAAGCTTTAGTATTTCAGTATTTAAAATAAATGATAAAGCACCTCATGGAAAATTCATTCATTCATTCATCAGATCCTTATGGAGTGCTTATCACATGCCAAGCAGTGTTCAAGACATTACGAATTCACTAAGAGATTGCCTGAAAAAATGGTTCCTGAGATGACAATTATTATTATGATAGAATTATGATATGATAGAAGACGATGAATACTTCGATAGAAGACGAAAAATAAAGCAGGGATGAGGAAAAGAAGTGTTTTGGGCAAGTGGGCATACAATCTCAGAGTGCTCTGAAAAGATCTCCAGAAGTTGACATAGGTAGAAAGACCATAAGGAAATTAAGAAGCACACCATTCTGAATATCTGGGTGGAAGCAAGGTCCAAGGAGGGTAAACAGCAAATACAAAATCCTCAGGAATGTGACTGGCATCGGAAAGACTAGTACAGAGGCTATGTAGTTGAGGCAAAGTGAGCTAGGGGAGTACGGATTTGGGATTTTTCTCTGAGGTGGGAAGCTACTCTAGGGTTACAGGTAGAGAGAATATTATCTGACTTAGATCAGTGACTATTGTGTTAAAAATAGACTGGTTGAAGATAAACTGAGGTAGGGACTATTTAATATCCAATCTTTCACGTGCTTTACATACATATTATATAAAACACAACAAACACTGAGCCTTTTTGTCATCAAGTGAATAAAGAAGGAAGATCAAGACAAATCATAGCTGAAAATTCAAACTTTGTGAGAAATTCAACAGTGAGGAACTCCATGAAAGAGCTTATTATTCTGATCATGCTGTGTTTTCATTAGTTCTAATAAATTAAGGAATTGCAAAGTTATTTAATATAGCTGACATTCTGCTAATTTCAAGGGAACGAGGATAACAAAAGCTCGTAAGAGAATTCGTTTAGAGCTCAATTCAACTAACCCTCCCACTCTACAGAGAATACAATTGGTAGTATGTGAGTGATTTTTTTCCCCCTTGCTGGCAGGATTTGATATTACTATTTTTATGTCGATTTGAATGAAATGAATTCAATTCTTTGATTAAATGAGAGGGTTATTTTATCATGGAATATGCCTACATACGTTAGGCATTTTAACTTTATCTTAGTTTATGATACAGGCACTATACCTTTCGTGAGATGATATGCCAGAGATTATTCCATTTTCTTTCATGAGAGCAAGAGTTAGAGGCAAAAGAAGTTTTGTCTTTCTTTCCACAGACACATATTCTCATAAACATGAGCATCTTTCCACAGGTCCCTGGTGAATTATAATCTATAAATGCCACATAGCCCTGTCACCCCAGCTCACACTTAGTTTTTGAAACCAACTGCAATAGTGACCTACTATACTATCAGTGGTACAGCTCCCCAGACCGGGGACTACAGTTTTCCCCCAGAGAGGTGGGAGCCATAAAAACCAACAAAACCTTGCTGATGTGAGTCCCTCTCTTGAGAGACAACAGGAAAACAAACAAAAAACACAGTAGGGTTTGCATATTTTGCCTTGCCCTTCACTGCCTCCTGTGTTGCATTTCTAATTCACTCCCTAGGTGACTCCTCCAGAGCCACAGCTTTAAATCCCATGCCCCAGATTTATGCCTCCAGCCCTGAAGTCCCAGCTTACATCCCAACTACATACTTCAGGTGTCCACCTGGAGGTCAAGAGACATTTGAAGTGATGCTCCTTCCCAGTCTGTTCCTCTTGCAAGCCTTGTATGACTGGAAATGCTTATCTTTCTAGTTACACAGGCCAGGGACTTTGGAGTCAGCCTGATTTCTCTCATATCCAGGATCTAATCTATCCACATACATCCAGAAACCAGACATTGCTCCCCAGTGACAGTGCCATCCAACCTATCAAGCCAGTACTATTTCTCATCTTCATCATTAAATCATTAGAATGGCATGTTAACTGGCCATTGCCTTCAATTTATGCCCCCTCCCCACAGCCTGTTACCCAACACAGCTGCCAGGATAATATTCATAAAGCATCAATCTAAACATTTCACTTATTTCAAACGCTGATGATGTTCTTAGAATAAAGTCCATGGGCCTCATGCCATGCCACCAAGGCCTGGGTGGTCTAACTTCATCCCCTATATCCCCCTTCATTTCCTCACTCTGTCACAGCCACTGCCCTTGGCTGGGCCAAACTCACTAATTCCTCAAAGCCTTGGTGGTGCTTGTGGTTTCCTCCGTCTTATAATGTGCTTTCCCCAAGACAGCCACAGAGCTAACTACAGTCACTTGAGCTTTGGCTAAATATTATTTCTTCTGGCCTTGTTAATCACACTCACTCACACACACACACACACACACACACACACACACACACTCTCTCTCATCCCCTACTTCCTGAGGAGTATTTATTACTTGATATCACATTGTATTTTTGTCTATGTGTATATTGTTATCTTCAGAAATGTAAGACCAACAAGGAATAAGAGACAGATCCAATGCACTTCACCCAGGGCATGGAGCAATGTGCAGTGCACAGTAGGTGGTCAATAATTATTTATCAACTGCACAAATGAATGAATCATTTCTGAGCCCCAGGAAACGAGGTATTTAAAATACAAAGATCAGATAGATAGTGGTGCAGTTACCAATACAATTTCAAGGTCACAGTTCTTAATATCTGGCGATCTAAGCCCCTGTAACATCAGAAGGCCAAGGCCTACACTAATGGAAAAATTGCTACCTGGAGCCATTTTGTAAGGCTCTAATGAGAGCTCAAATCAATACTAAAATGGTTCTTAAATATACTCAACCTACTGGCAATGAAGCCATGTTAAATTCAGCCATAAGAAAACCTCTAATTTTCTGCATATTTCAGTATATTTGGTTGAACTGATACATCTGTTATACATTATTTTGTACTACCTGTTAAACATGTACAGAGAAGACGTGAGCAGACTTTTAAAGGTTTTGTCAATGTCTGACTCCATTGTGTCATGTGTAGAAAGAACTACAAAAACCAAAATCTATGTGGAACAAGATCTTCTAAGAAAATATTAGAGTGTACAAGGTGAAAATACTTTCCAGCTGATAACTGATTTTAACTACTCACATCAACAAAATTTCTCTAAGTTTAATTAAAACTTCAAATGGAATTGTGACTACTTTGGCTTAAACTACTAAAGGTGACAGAAGACAAAAATCAGAGCATGAGAAAAATTATGGAAATACTAAATGTCTGCAGAATTTTAGCTGTAAATCAATGAGAATTGAAAGCAAGCTAAATTAATAAGCCTTGAACTAGGTGAAAGAAAAACCATCTGTGCTAGCGAGCCTATATTAAGTCCTGGATCCTGGTAGAAGCATGTCAAGAAGGTTGCAAAGCAGAGTGACGAGAATAACTGAACAACAGCTGAATGCTTAGGATCTTAAGAGAAGCAGACCTCTAAGATTTAAATAGCTATGAATCTAGTTATAATCATTTATTATTCTAAACAAATGTCCTCCCTGGGTAGTGAAAGATTTGCAGATGAGTTTGCCAAAGTACTGTCTAAAGCATCATGAAATTTGAGAGAATTTGGACTCCAGGACAGGCACCAAAAAGCAGAAGACAAAACAGAACTCTATCTTCCAGGTGGCAAGATTTCTCTCATTGACGAGATGGAAGATGAAATATCAAAAGAGAAAAGAAAGAAATAACTGCAAGAAACCAAGATAGAAAAGAAATTGTATCATACTAACTTTATGTCTTTTATTAAGTTTTAAAGTGAGAACTCTGTGAAATATGACTGATCTTTCAGCAGGATATTTGCAAAGCTCTTGAAATAACCAATACCCAAATCATGAAAGACAGACTTGGGAGACATTTAGTCTGGAAAAGCAATAGCTCAGTGGATATATGCTTTCAGATTCCTTACCTCTTTTTTCTTTTTTTAAGATTTTATTTATTTATTTATTTGACAGAGAGAAACACAGCGAGAGAGGGAACACAAGCAGGGGGAGTGAGAGAGAGAGAAGCAGGCTTCCTGCCAAGCAGGGAGCCTGATGTGGGGCTCGATCCTGGCTCTCTGGGATCATGACCTGAGCCAAAGGCAGCCACTTAACCAACTGAGCCACCCAGGCGCCCCAAGATTCCTTGCTCAGTCTTTCCTAAAGGTGTTTCAGTAAACCATGATTCTTATACCAAATCACAATTTCCTCAACACCTATATAAAATAAAATCACTAAGTACCATAAGAAATGCTCTACAGGATGCCCTGAATATTCAATGTACTTAAAGAAAAAATGGCCTTCTGAGTTAAAAGAGCATCAGGGTAAAGCCCCAATGTAGGTGTGATATCAAAAGAACATAGCATATTGTGACAGGTGACCAAGTGGCAGCATTATTAAGTGTGGTTAAGTTCTACTTTTAAAAAAAAGTAGGGGCGCCTGGGTGGCTCAGTTGGTTGAGCGGCTGCCTTCGGCTCAGGTCATGATCCCGGAGACCTGGGTCGAGTCCCACATCAGGCTCCCTGCTCCACGGAAAGCCTACTTCTCCCTCTCTCACTCCCCCTGCTTGTGTTCCCTCTCTGGCTGTGTTTCTCTCTGTCAAATAAATAAAATCTTTAAAAAATAAAGTGAATTCAGACTTTTATGCTCATATGTTATTTGGTCTGTTTTTGAATTCACCCATTCTTGCCATAGAGAAGTCATTATCTAGAGATTCATTTTAACAAAAATTAAAACAATTATCTCAAAATACTTAATTTTCATTTTAAAAAGTGAGTTTATGTCTCCTGAGGCAAGAGAAACAAAAGCAAAAATAAACTAATGGGACATCAAAATGAAAAGATTCTGCATAGCAAAGGAAACAACAAAACTGAAAGGCAAACCTACAGAGCAAGAAAAAATATTTACAAATGACATATCTGATAAATGGTTAGTAACCAAAACAATAAAGAACTTAACAAACTCAACACCCAAAAAATGAATAATCTAATTAAAAATGGGCAGAAGACATGAATAGGCATTTTTGAAAGTAGAAACAGAGGTGGCCAACAGACACATGAAAAGATGCTTACATCACTCATCATCAGGGAAACGAAAATCAAAATTACAATGAGATATCACCTCATATTTGTCAGAATGGCTAAAACCAACAACATAACAACAGGTATTGGTGAGCATGTGGCGAAAGTGGAACCCTCATCCACTGTTGGTAGGCATGCAAACTGGTGGCAGCCACACTGGAAATTAGTATAGAGGTTCCTCAAAAAGTTCAAAATAGAAATACCCTATGATCCAGCAATTAAACCAGTAGGTATTTATCCAAAGAACACAAAAATGCTGATTCAAAGGGATACATGCCCCAAATGTTCACAGCATCTTCATCTACAATAGCCAAATTATGGAACCAGCCCAAGTATCCATCAACTGCTGAATGGATAAAGAAAAGGTGGTGTGTGTATGTGTTTCAACACACACACACACACACACACACACACACACACACACACACACACCAGAATATTACTCAGCCATAAAAAAGAATGAAATCTTGCCATCTGCAATGATATGGATGGAACTAGAGAGTATTATGTTAAGTAAAATAAGTCAGAGAAAAATAAATACTATATGATTTGACTCATATGTGGAATTTAAGAAACAGAAAAAAATGAGCAAAGGGGAAACGGGGGAGGGAGGGAGAAAGAGAGAGAGAGAGAGAGAAAAACCAAGGAACACGTGTAACTATAAAGAACAAACTGATGGTCACCAGAGGGAGGAGGTAGGTGGGGAGATGGGTTAAAGAAGTGATGGGATTAAGGAGTATACTTGTTGTGATGAGTACCAGGTGTTATATGGAAGTACTGAAATACTATATTTTATACCTGAAATTAATGTTATACTGTATGTTAACTAACTGGAATTTAAATAAAAAACTTTTTTTTAAGTGATTTTAAAAGACATTTGTTTTAGGGCAATAACGATATCCATATGATTCCATAATAATGGATATACGTCACTATACATTTGTCCAAACCCAGAAAATGTACAACACCAAGAGTGAACTGTAATGTAAACTATGGAATTTGGATGATAATAATGTGTCAGTACAAGTTCATCAGCTGCAATAAATGCACCACTATGGGGTGGAGGCAGGGGGGGTATATGGGAAATCTCTGTATCTTTCCCCCCCGTATTGCTATGAACCAAAAACTGCTCTATAACAGCAAAATCATCTTTAAAAAAAATTCAAGCTTTCTTATTTTATTGCTCTTACCATACATTTTCCCTTCTTTCTGTTCATCTCTTCTTTATTTCCTACATTCATTTAGCTAATATCATGTGGTCACCATGTGCTGGAAGGTACACTATGTGTTGGAAATATAAAGATGAGCTACTTTAGCCTACAGAAAATTCTGAGCATAAATGAAGACTGTCATGTATAAAAGAAAACTTATGTTCTAGAGGAATAAGAGCCATTTGGAGATATGCATAGGGCATTACAGTAACAAAGAGGAGAGATACTGAATATTGTAGGAAAAGTATTCCAGAGAAGTCTTCCTCAAAGTGGAAAGGAAACATACCAACACACCTAAGTATGGTACCTTCAGAGCTCAGCAAGTTGTTAAGGAAAGATGAAGGACAGGGGAAAACTAAGACTAGAGTAGGGAGAGGAGGCAGGAAGGCTTCGTTAAAGACCAGGTTCTTGGTGGATGGAAAGGAGGGGCTTCTAGAAAGACCTGAGGAAACATTTGGGATGATGGGTATGCTCATTATCTTGATTATGGTGATGGTTTCAAGAGTATATTCATATATGTCAAAATCAAATTCTATGAATTTTAAATATGTGCATTTTATTGTATATCAATTATACTTCCATTTTTTTTAAGGCCTAATGCTGTTCAAAGAACTGCAGACGCTCATGTCAGAGCTATGGGACGCAAATGAAAGATTTTAGAGAGGCAGTGAAGGACAATCTGTGGTATTTCACACTAATTTTACATCTTTACAGATGTTCCCTGCAATAAAACTAAAGACTGAATTAACTGGTCCTGTTATAAACAAGGAAACATATTCCTATTATATACAAAGGACTACAATTATCCGTATACCCAGAATACATTCCTATCATTGAGTAACACGCGTCTTCTTTATCTCAAGTCACTTTTAAAACCAAACTTCAACAACACCCAAAACACAGACATCATAAATAAAAGCAGAGAAACAAGTGAGAAGCATTAAGAAACATTGCAAAAATTTATAGAGAAGTAACAAAAAGATTATACAGGAAGATCCTACAAACTAGAAGGAAAATAGAGAAAAACAAAAGATATTATAGGCAGTTCTAAGAAGAAATATAAAATAACTGCTTCAATATCATCTCATAACTAAAAAATATAAAGTAAAATATATAAAAACAGGTTAAAAAATAATATTATCAGTGACTATACCAGAAAAAAAATTCACACATACATTGTCCCTAAAAGTATACGTTGACACATATATCTTGGAAAAGTAATTTAGCAATAACTATCAAGATAAAATACACCTTTAATAGAGCAATTGAAATTCTGGGACTCTTTCCTAAAAATATAGTATTAATAACAAAGCTAACGTTTATAAAGAGTTTATGGTTATAAGAGGATTTACACATATTCACTATATTGATTTTTTAATAGGAGAACACAGTGAGGGGAAGTAGGCACTATCACTGCCCCTGTGAATGGTAAAATAATGATCCCTTAAATACAACCACTAATCCCTAATACTTTTGAATATATTATTTCACATGTCAAAGGGACTTTGCAGATGTGATTAAATTAGGAATATTTAGAGGGGGAGATTATTTTGGATTATCTAAGTAGGCCCAATATAACGACAGGGTTCTTATAAAAGGAGAGAATCAGATGAGATGTAAGGATAAAAGTGACAAGATGCCAGACCATGAGCCAAGGAATGTAGACAGCTTCCAGAAGTTGGAAAAGGAAACAACTATCCTGCCATAGCCCTCAGAAGGAATGCAGCCCTGATGACCCATTTTGAACTTCTGACCCCAAACAACTTTTGTTGTTTTAAGTCGCTAAGTTTCTGGGTAATTTGTTATGGCAGCAACAGGAAATAATATAGTCCCATTGCATAAATAAGAAAATTGAGATACAGAAAAAAAGTTAACTACCCAAGAGCACACAGCTACTAAGGCTGGTCTAGGATTGAAACCCAGAATCCACACTCACATCTAAAATATACTGCCTTCAAATGCACATATAAAGATGAGTGCAGAATTACTCTTTTAAAAATCCTTGGGGAAATACATTTTAATGGGTACTGATATAATATTTCTGAAGAGTATTTTCAAGTACATACATGAAGATGTATACAAAATTATTTTAAAACCCTCCAACCAACTATCCTTCGTTAGAGGAGCAGTTAAAAGAAAAAGTCACAGTAGAGACTAAAACACCATTTAAGAACTTAAAACCAGGGATGACTGGGTGGTTCTGTCAGCTCAGGTCATGATCCCAGAGTCCTGGGATGGAGACCCGCGTCAGGCTCCTCGCTCAGCAGGAAGCCTGCTTCTCCCTCTGCCTGCTGTTCTCCCTGTTTGTGTGCTCGCTCTCTCTCTCTCTCTCTCTCTCTCTCTCTCTCTGACAAATAAATGAATACAATCTTAAAAAAAAAAAAAAGAATTTAAAACCAGTACATCATGAAAATAACTATCTCCTATATATGTGTGTGTGTGTGTGTGTGTGTGTGTGTGTATATACATATATATATTTTATAATGAGAAAGTTTCAGAATATATTTTTCTAAATGTTCATATGAACACGCATTTATTTGGGAATACAAAGAAACAGGACTGGAAGTCCAACAAAATGTTAAAAATAATTTGTATGGAATGCAGTGAGCTAGTGAGATACAAGGAACTTCCACATTGTAGTCAATATTTTTATATGTTATTTGAAGGTTTTACAACAAGAATATTAGGGTATATTTTAAAACGGGCATTTTTAATGCAGGGAAATATGCATAAACTCCTACAACAGTTTTTGATTAAAAAACAACAAAAAACAAAACAATGGAGGTCTCTCCTGAACAAAGTTTAAAAGCCCTGCCCTACAGTGACACCAAATGGTAGCAGCTTAAAATACAGAACAGAAGCAGGACATAAAACCTCCTATAAATGTTTTAATCCCTTTGACAAACAGACAGCTTAACAGAATTAAATAATGTGGAGACAAATACTCAAAAACCTAGAATTTTTAATCAAAGAAAGTCTACTGCATCAAGTTTCAAATGCAAATTTTTAGGCATTTTTCCAAACTTCAGCTCATCTTCAGATCCCACTGAATATTCACATATCTTATTTCTCTCAGTTAAACCATGATACTGTGAAACAGTGATTTCACCTAATGGTTTACTGATCAAAGAAACTGCGAATATTAAAAAATAGTCATACAACTAAAATCAGGTTCTACTCAATGGGAGTCAACCTTTGGTAAGTAGGCAATATTTGGGGAGGATAAGGGAGGAGGCATTAGAGCTGAAGAAGGAAGGAAGAAATCCAAGGAAAGAGACAGGCAGGAATATTTTCACTTCTTCCCTTACATGGTAGAAAATGAAATTGAATAAAGGATGAGGAAAGGGCATACTAAGTATAAAACGATTTCTTGACAATAAAAAGAGTCCTGAACTGTCCAGGTGGAAGAATATTTCAGATTAAGATTTTTGAAGGAATATTAGTTTTCATATGTCAACAACTCTCAGAAAACAGAGGACATTTAAGTATATGCTACTCAGCTACAAAAACAACTTAATAATATCATTAAACTATTAGACCCTGAATTCATAGCACTGGGGAGGATCAATGCTAAAAGGTACCAGACCACCAGCCATCACCAACGTAACGTCACCATCACAACCTGACTACGGAGCACAGACAGGACCAGCTCCAGGGCACGTAACAACTGTCCTGTTCAACTGGCCAATGTCCAAGTCATAAAGATTGAAAAGAGAATCGGTCAGGAAGGTATCTCAAGACTCTGAATTATTAAAAGTAACAGATGAGGGACTAAACCCTTCATAGTACCCGTATCTAGTATTCATGCATTAAAAAGTTTTTTTCTGAATAGTGGTAGTATCTGCACTAAAAAATTTGCTTCCAGTTTCAAGGGAGAAATAAAATACATATGAAATACTATGTTATAGAAAACCTGGAGAGAATAGAGACATATCAAAGTCAATCAGAGAAAGACAATTAAATAATCTCACTCATATGTGGAATTTAAGAAACAAAACAGAGGGGGCCTGGGTGGCTCAATCATTAAGCATCTGCCTTTGGCTCAGGTCAGGATCCCAGGGTTCTGGGATGGAGCCTGGCATCGGGCTCCCTGCTCGGCGGGAAGCCTGCTTCTCCCTCTCTCACTCCCCCTGCTTTTGTTCCCTCTCTACTGTGTTTCTCTCTGTCAAATAAATAAATAAAGTCTTAAAAAAACAAAACAAAACAAAACAGAGGACCTTAGGGGAAACATAAAAAAAAAGATAAAATCAGAGGAGGAGACAAACCACAAGAGACTCTCAACCATAGGAAACAAACTGAGGGTTGCTGGAGGGGAAGTGGGTTGGGAGATAGGGTAACTGGGTGTTGAACATTAAAGAGGGCATAAGATGTAATGAGCAGTGGGTATTGTATAAGACGAAGGAATCACTGACTTCCACCTCTGAAAGCAATAATACATTAATGTTAATTAACTAAATTTAAAATTTAAAATAAAAAAAAATAAAATATATTTAAAAAAGAAAGCCCAGAAACATAAAATTTAATGAATATTGGCATAGTATTTCTCAATAGCCTAGTTGTATATCACACTCTATACCGGACATAGAGTCCCAAAAAGTTGTATCTAAGTAATATATGACAAAAGTTAAAACGTATTTCTATTTACACGTTATATCTTATGTATTCTAACTGGTTTTCAGTTGATGTTGGTTACTAGCATTTTGGGTGTGTTCCTTTTGCACATTGCCTTTCTATCAAAGAAAATAATATAAACAAATGCCAATGTCCTGGTGGAGCTGCATTTTTTTTTACATAATTCTTTAATGGAATTAAGGTCAATTATATAATGCAAACAATTACAGTGACTTCAATGTATCAAATTTGGATGTTTGTTGAAATGGAACATGCCTTTCCAAGAAATCTGTATGTAATTCATATGAATCAATTCAGTAAATTTTTATAAGTTGATGAAAGAAAAAGTCAAACTACCAAACAATATAACTGTAGAATTTTCACTGACTTTTTTTTAAATTAGAGTGAGAGAGCAAGAGGGCGAGAGAGCGAGAGAGCAAGAAAAGGCGGGGAAGGAAAAGAGAATCTTAATCAGGCTCGATCTCACGTCCCTGAGATAATCAAAGGTTGGACAGCTAACGGGCTGAGCTACCCTTAACTGATTTTTGTTAAAATGAAAACAATAGAGAAATCACTATCAGGTTACAGAACCTGAATATGACACAGAGCTAAAAGCAAGTCTCTCTTGGGTGAAAATGAAAAGGCAAGTGTTGGCCTTTTTTGGGCATACAAAGGCTATCCTAGCCCTTGCCTAATGGTTTTAGGTAGAAGTAATTAGTACTTTAAATCTAAGTTTAGTCAATGAGTAATTATTTTTCTACAAGATCAAAGTCCTGTAGGAATCTGCAGTTTATCTTACTCCAGGTAACATCTCTGATAAAAACACAATTAGGTTTACTACTTTAAAAGTGAAAGAGTAAAATGGGAATCATAGAAATACAGATGATCATTATAATCAGTTTCTTAAAACCACCAAGTCATCTTACTTATATTATTCGGATAAATTGAAAACATACCACTCTGTAAAGAAACTTAACATTGAGCTTTTAATCCAGAAAGAAGAAAAAACTTCAGACATTCCACACTGCTGTATAATTTTTGTCCATCATATTTTTTTTTGGTAATTCTCAAGTATTGTTTAGAACTGTAAGCAGGTTTCCCGCTCTTTTTTTTGGTGGTGGGGGGAGATGTCTGAGAAGTAGAGGGAGACAGATTGGGAGTGATGCAAGTTGCAATGGAAGAAGGTATAGCTGAAGAACATTACTATTTGACAAAATAAATAAATATATATATAAATATACACACACACTGTATTTTCCCCTCATCTACTTCCTCATGAAAGTAATTATGTCTTAACATGTTAGTACCACACATATTAGAATTTACAAAAAATTTTAAAATAAATAAATTTATATGTAAATACACTCACACTGTATTTTCCCCCTCAACTACTTCCTCATGAAAGCAATTATGTCTTAAGATGTTAGTACCACACAAATTAGAATTTACAAAAAATTTTTCAAGAATATTCATAATCAACATGTGAGAAAGCACTGTTTATACTGGTTATAGCCAATGTTTTCCAATAACTTACTCTTTCTATATTCAATTTCATCTGCAGTCAGGTATAACTCAGCATAGAATGTGTGGATTCAAGGTCAAGTTTGAGTTGAGATGTCCTGAAATGGAAGTGGTCCATCTCTGTCTTAAAATCAAAACTATAACCTCTAGCACTAGTATCTGGAAATACAACTGTTTTAACTTTCTGACCCTGATGATAACACCACTTATAAATCATGGCTCTTTGATGTGAACTCCGGATTTTCAAAGGAGGATATAATCTGGTTATTTTAAATATACCTAAAATAGTTACAAGTTTGAGCTCATTCTTCTGTGAAAATCACTAAAACATGGCAAGAATTTTACATTTTTTCTATGATGATATGCAATGTAAAAAGTTACTTGCTAAATATGCATTTTCACATAAGCTGTGTGTTTCAGATTTAATGTGAATGGGAAATACTTTAAAACTGTAATTTTACATATTTTAATCTTCATTCAAAAGTCAAAAAAGATGGGCAAAAAAGTCTGTGGTTAAAATTTTTTTTTTTTTAAGATTTTATTTATTTGACAGAGAGAAACACAGCCAGAGAGGGAACACAAGCAGGGGGAGTGAGAGAGGGAGAGGCAGGCTTCCCGCCGAGCAGGGAGCCCGATGTGGGGCTCGATCCTGGGTCTCCAGGATCATGACCTGAGCCGAAGGCAGTCGTTCAACCAACTGAGCCACCCAGGCGCCCCAGTGTGGTTAAAATTTTAATGCAAACTCTCCCATACTCACTTATTCCCAATGGAAGACAGTGTAAGTAGACATCAAATAGGGATCAAAGGAAAGACAACGTGATCAGGTAATAGAATATAAAGCAAACAAGGAAATACAGAAGAGAGAGAAAAAGAGATGAGAAAATGGTACCCTGGGTAAGAAAAAAAGAAAGACATTTTTGTAAATAGGTTAAAAAGCTTTATGATCAAAATTTTAAGACTGTGAATAGGGGAAAATCCTCTTTTATCCCCATTCTGTTTTCATCAGGGTTTTGTGAACTCAGGGAGGGGCAGGTACCTGGAGAGGGGTGAAGAGAATGGGTTTACTACAGGAAATAGTTTAAGAGCAAATGCCTACAACTGGCAAAATATGGCTTGCAGACAGTCCTTTAGTTAGCCAACCCAAATTTTCAAAATTATATCAAATATAATTCCATCATATTCCTGGAGTTTGGTAACAGAACTGAAGATAAAAGAGGAAAAAAAAAATATTTCGTATAAAAAAGAATGGGGGTGCCGATCCCAGGGTCCTAGGATCAAGCCCTGTGTCAGGCTCCCTGCTCAGTGGAGGGACTCTTTCTCCCTTTCCCTCTGCCCCTCCCCCTTTCTCTCTCTCTCTCTCTCAAATAAGTAAAATCTTGAAAAAAATTGAAAAGAAATGAAGCACTAAAGTATTGTCATGATGACTGAATGTAAACAAAATGATAGTTTAATGATAGGAAAAAAGAAAAGAAAGAAAGCGTGATAAAAGCTTAATTTTAAGTTGCAACTCAGCTAATACATAATATTAGCAAGTATTTTCACCTCTTTGGACCCCAACTTCTATAAAATAGGAAGCTGGAACAAGATGATTATCAAGGGGTCTCAAAGATTTTTTTCTTAAAAAAGTATTCATTTTCCATCCTCATTAGCCAAGAAGGAGGCTATATTCCTAATACCAGAGTCCAAAATAGGAGATGAATAGAGATGAGCAATAGAACAAGAAATTGAGGTACTCTTGCAATATGTTGGATATGTAGCTCCAGAATGAAACATAAATACACTCTTCTGCCATAGGACTGCAGTTTTCATCTTTAACATTCTGACATGAAATAGAGAACACACACCAAAAAAATCATGTTCATAGTTTTAAAAAACTCCTTGGACTTCCTTTAAGGCTACAGTTTCAATATATATATTTGAAATCAAGATAATTTTCCATAAACATCCTTAGGTTTAAAAAAAAAGCAAGTGGACATTAAAGGTTTGTGGAACAATCCTGAGGTGAAAAGTCCTGAGCATTTCTTTCCTGTACGGCACAGTATAGAAATCCCCACCCAGGAGAGCTAACGCTGAGAGACAGAGGGTACTTACCACAACAGCAAACTGCTCGGGTTCACATAGGTTGTTATAGTCACTCTTGAACTGAGACAATGAACTTAATTGTTCTTGATCAGGAAGATGCTTTATTAGGTTCTAAAAATTAAAACCACAAGAAAATATCTTCACTAGATGTATTTTTTGAATTCTAGAACGATTCATTAGTCAACTATGGGAAAGAAACCACCAAAATTTTTCCTTTTATTTCTAGGTAACCTCAGCCTTGTACTCAACCTTATACAACTACATTCTCTGCATCTTGAAAATAGTCAATTTTCCTCTTCTCTCTCTAGAGTTATATAGTCAAATCAAGCACTACTGAATGTTTATTTGATTAACTATAAAACTGAGAAAGAAAAACTCAACCTACAACACAAGAACAGCTTTCTCACCTGGGTAAATGTGATCGATCACATTTCGGCTTTAGGGAATTAAACGCCAGAAATTTCAGGCAAAGCCAAACATTTTAAGACTTCATTCAAGGGGATAAAAGAAATTACCATACTGCTACCAAAAGCAAGAGAAAGAAATGAAATTCAGGAAGCACTTGCAAGACTTAATGAACATGATTACAGTTTTAATAATAAAAAATTAAAGTATCTCTAAAATAAGCTTTTCTGATGGGAAGGTAAACTTGGAATAAACACTTTGCAGACAAAAAGCCTCCAGAGCTCCTTTAGCTTACTGCCTTATTGCCTGTGTCACCTGCAGTCCAGAAACCACAGGCTCTTCGTCATTCTGGCTCCTTTGTCTTTTATCCATGGCCTTTCCCAAGCCACACATTTAGACAAGAGAAACACTCCCAATGGAGAAAGACCAAACAAACACACAAATTATCTTCCCTGTTAGAACTTTAATGATTACACAATCCTGGGGACAAAGTGTATACAGATCCTCTGTATCAAAATATAACTGACTATAATAGTGTTATAAACAAGTTAGTGTCCTGATATTAAAATTAAGGAAAAGAGTGGTTGGTGCTCACAACTCCAGATTATAACATCAGGATACTCTGTACAAGCCCAAAGTCAAGTACACGTTATATTAAGCCTACATCATGCTATATATATATGGGGAAAAACTCCCCCAAAGGTGTCATTAGTTAAAAATAATGTTAGAGAACATTATATATCAAAGGAGTTAGATCAAAGAGCAAGTTTTGGACTCACTGTGTACCTTTGGACTAAAACTTGGTTGACTGGCCAAAAACAAACAAAAAAAAGTGACAATTTAAGACCATCCAAAAAATGTATTTACTATTAACACTACCAATTGAATAGCAATAGAGGATTTTTCCATATAAATAGAAATTTCCCTCATTTAAATTGCCTGAGGCCCAAAGACCTGGTTATTTATGTTTCTTTCAACCTTTTAGCTGACAGCTGGATTATTTGAGCTATACACTAACCAGGCCTCTGAATTTCTTCAGTATCCTTTTAGATGACCATCAAATTCCCTTAAATATCCGTAGTTAACATATAATTAATCTTTTATCATGGATTTATTAATTTTTCACTTCAGTAATTTTGCTTTGTAATAACACTCTTATGACTTTTAAGAATATAGGCCCAAACTTCCTTGGTCTCTCCCTTTATCAAATTTACCATCCTTTCACAAATCCTAAGGTCCTACCCAAACTAAGCTCTTCGCAGTTGCTCCCCGTGGCCCAGCTTTTCCCTAACGGCACAGGGAATTATTAGGGCCAGAATAACTGAGCCCTGCTACATTACTCACACAGCTCTACTGCCTTTTCTACATCCACCCTGTATCCAACCCTGCAGACCCTCACCCTCACACATGCACACAGCACTCCCCTAACACATCCTCTAAGTCTTAAAATCAATCAATCAATCCTGATCTAGTCATGTTTATTTCATGTCTATGTAAATGTCATTTCCCTTGCCAAACTATAAATTCCAAAAATGTAAAATCCACGTCTAATTGAGCCTGAAATAATGCCCTTGCCCTGGTGGGTGTTTAAAATATTTGTTAAATGAATTAATTACTAGATGACAAATGAAGGCAAGTGGGTAAAGAGCAAGGTAGAGAGCTGACATCAAAAACAGCATACTACTGACATCGGGTTATATATGAATAAGGAAAAAGATATGCCAAAATAAAGTCATGACTGAACAGAGCTTACCAAACGGTGACTATTATGGAGTAATGTTTTCTCCGTGCCCTATCTAAAATGGGCAGTTCTTCACTTTACAATGAGGAACATATTTTTTAAAATTAGACTTCAAAGAGCATGAACTTATTAAGTAATACATAAATGTCCAAACGTAGTTTTTAGATTTTAAATTCCTAAATTTTTTTTTATATTTACACACCTAATCCCAAGAATTTATGGAAACTTTAGGTTATGTGGCAAAGGGAAATTAGGGTTGTTATCAGTTGACCTTAAAATAGGAAAATTTTTCTGGATTATCTGAACTGCCAAATGTAACCACAAAGTTTCTTAAAAGTGGAAGAGGGAAATAGAACAATGGAGTGAGAAGGAGATGTGATTATGAAAGAAGCAAGAGAGAGAGACAACACTGCTTCCAAGTTGAAGAAACGTATCCCAAGTCAAGGAACATGGGCAGCCATAAGGAGCCAGGAAAAGATAAAGAATTTTTTTCTAAATCCTATAGAAAAGAATGCAAGCCTGCCAACACCTTGACTTTAGCACAGTAAGACACACACCAGATTTCTGTTCAACAGAAATGTAGGCTGATACATTTGTGTTATTTTCAGTTACTACAGTTGTGAATTATTACAGCAGCAAATAAAAATTAATATATCAAGAAATTTTACAGAACTGAATGATCTTTGGACATAAATTTAAAAAATCCAAATTCTTCCCCATCTCTACCCAAGAGCCACCTGAACATCCAACACAGTCATGTAAACAAGTCAAAAGCTACTCCATAAATATTCAACAGCTACAGTAGGAAAATACAAACATGTATTAAGTAGAAAAATTTTCCTTAAGGCCCATTTATAATTAACAGTAAAAAGAAATTGTTAGAGGACGAAAGTTTCAAGAGTTACTGGATCACATGTTTGGGAGTCTCAGGGACTCACAGCGCAAAATCCTACTGGGATTAGGTCACAAGCACATTGGAAGTCAAGGTAGGAGACGCACAGCCAAAAGCTGCCAAAGATACCATCTACTGATAAATTAAATGTCTAAAATAATTTTAAAGATGTGTTGACTCTAACAATCTCTAGTAGCTTTTTATTGCTAAAAAGATCAGTATTCTAAGTACATCCATTATAAGAATGAAAGATAATAAAGAGAAGATATTATTCTCTCCCTATAATAATTTGTGGTTTGATTCACCGATTTTACATTTTATCAAGATATGTAGTATTGATGTCTTATGTGAAATTCAGCAAGGAACTCTGAATCCACACTAGCATTCCTTAAATACTACTATGGGTAAAAACCACTTAAAAAAAAAAAAACCTCACAGCTTCCTGAATCAATTCAGAATGCTACGCCCACAATTTCTAGTACTTGTAGGAACACAAATGACTCAAGGAAGAGGGTTGTTAATAAAGCTAACCTTAAATAAAGAGAACACTCCCTCTATCTTCTATACCAAATCATAATATGATTTTATAAGACAAAAGTCTAAGAAAATATATTCTAAAAGGATTATACAAATAAATTTTAATTAACATATTAATCATAACTGTAACCAAAACAAAAACATATACATAAAATTAAACAATTTGCCTTTCAGAAATAGTCATTTAAAATAATTGAAATATAATCATGTTGATAGCATTATATTTGGTTTGCAGTTAAGAGAAGATGCAGAGTTTTATCTCCTGGCAAGGCAGAAGTTATGCTAAAACTAATTATGCAGCAATGATTTTCCAGTTGAATGATTTGGTTTAAGAATTTTGCTTCACTTACAGATTTCTATTTAATGAGAAGCCTGCAATGAAATATTGGAATATAAGCTCTCTGCCAGTTTGTTTACCTGAATCATAGACTCTGCCAACTGTGTTTCATCCACTTCCAATATCATCATTTTGATTTCCTCATATGGCACCCGAAAAGAGCTCAGGAAGATTGCTAAAAAGAGAGAGAGAGACTCAAGGTGAATAAGGGACGAAAAGAATTTGAGATGTAGTTTTATATAAAAAATCAAAAATAATTCATGAAAATTGAAACATTAACTGTAATTACCAGAGGGGAGACTTTCATTAGCACATTTTCTACTCTAGTTTTGGAACTACTTTTTAAGCAACAGTCCTTTATCATTATGCTGGTTACAAGGTTGGTTTTTAATGCTTAGTTATTAGCCTATCACAGAATGGTGCCAATTTTCATGTGATTTAAAAAAAACCCTGAAATATATTTGGCAGGCTATAAAAATATCAAATTGTAATAAAAAGAACCATGAAAATCCAAGATGCACATGTAGTATTGGTCTAACATGTGTTATTAGCTTTTATATCTTCCAGCCCTACTAAATAGTTCACAAAAAAATATTTTAAGAAAACTGCTAAGTAGTGCATCACACAACTTTAAGTTATAAGAGCACTTCCCTGTTTCAAAATATTACACACAATATCCCAGAAAAACGGCCTTCACCTGTAACTAAAGCTTGAATATCCAATATTGGAAAACAAATATTCCTGAAAACTATACAAATGGATTAGATTGGATAATATATCTAATATAGAGTGGATAAAATTACTAAGACTTTCAACATTATTTACATTTTTTTCTATTACCTCATATCTCTAATATTAAAACACAGTGATCTTCTCAAAAGCTACTGAGGTATAAATAAGGCTATTTTCACAGTATTATATTTATGCTTATATTATATTATATTATATTATATTATATTATATATTTTTGCTGTTTCCTCTCTTATTCTACTTTTAATGTCCCTTAAGTGACAGATGTCTCTTCTTGAACATACTCAGAATTTGCTACCACTAGCCCACTAATTTATTTTATATGCTGAACATCTGTCATTTTGTCTGTAGGTATTTTCATAGACAGCATTTTCGGCAAGACTGAGAAAACATGATCTACTTCTTGCCTGAAGGCTGTATTCCATGTACCTGAGGATACCATGGATGACCTACAGATAAGAAACAAGGGCAACATCTGTGCTCTTACCACCAGCTTCACTGACACATTTCTGAACTTAAATAGTCATAAATAAGGGATAACAGTACTAGAAATTATGGGTGGGTATAATCCATAATATCCCAACAAAATGGAATAAATTATATAAATGTTATTAATAAAATTATAACAGGATAACCCTGTAGACGACACTAAAAAGCACAAAAATATTTTAACTATATGATCTCAAAGAAATCATCAGTAAGTAATTGATGGGAAGAGAAACTAAATCTATATGTCATGTACAAAATAAGTTGTATATGATCATAGAATTAGATGCAAATATTAACAAAAACGAATACTAAAAGAAATTTAGTTTAGCTTCTTTATGGTAAGAGAACATCTTAAGCGTAAAATTGATGGAAAATATGTGAAAAGATTGATATCTGACACTATAAAAGGGAAATCCACCAAAGCACCAAAACAATTAAAAAGGAAGGGAGTTGAGGGGATAAACCTGTCTCAGGATTGAAAACATTTGTTTTTAATTCATTTAGAATACCCTGAAATCTAAAAATGAACAAAATATATGTTACCTTGATTAAAAGAGTAAGGAAAAAAAAGACAACCAAAAAAAAGGTAATAATATGTTAAATCTTAGGAATTAGCAAACTGAAAAGTCAAATTGTTAAAATATATCTGAATTGTAAAATTAGTAAGATTAAGCAGAATCTATGAAACCATTAATTACCTTTGAGAAGCAATAAATTTCATTCAAGAAACCTAGTCTATGGATACAACATGGAAATACAGAAAGTTTTTTTTAATTGTATACAAAGATTAAATACCAATATCAAAGAATAAAATTACTCTGAAGCAGAACATAGTCACTGAGAGAAGGAAAAATTATACTTTTATATATTTCAGCCATTATGGAAATGTGGAGAAAAATGCCCTTGAAATATCTATCTCCTCCATGCTGAAAAGGATATTTTTTATCTTAATCAAGAAATGCCCTTAGCATAGCATAAGGTATAGGGCTCTCCAGTCACTACGTTGTACAACTAAAACTAATATGACATTGTGCGCCAACTCTACTTCAAGAATAAAACATAAAACCTTTAAATATCTAAAAAAAATATGTGTGTGTGTGTGTGCAAATGTGTGTGTATGTGTAAATTCTAAATTCATTTCTACGTTATCCTGAAAGGAAGGAAAACAGAAATCCTGGGAGAAAAAATATTTTAAAAAATGAAAGCTTGAAATAATGGCCAGGAAAAAAAAGGAAAAAAAAGAAACAAGATTTGAGGGAGGAAAAAACTTAGAAATAAAAAAGTGTGTGTGTGTGCATGTGTGTATATCTCCAAAACACAAATTTAAAGAGATGAAAAAATACTAGCTTATGAGACACCAGAGTGAAGGTACATTAAAAATGTCTACTCAGGGTGCCTGGGTGGCTCAGTGGGTTAAAGCCTCTGCCTTCAGCTCAGGTCATGATCTCAGGGTCCTGGAATCAAGGCCCGCGACGGGCTCTCTGCTCAGCGGGGAGCCTGTTTCCTCCACTCTCTCTGCCTACTTGTGATCTCTCTGTCAAATAAATAAATAAAATCTTTAAAAAAAAAAATCTACCTGGAGTTGCAAAGGGCAATCACAAAAAGAACACAATTGAAGGAAATCATATTTGAAGAGAAAAAGTCAGAATTTTCAAAAATTATAGAGAGGCACAAATCATCACAATAAGAAGGCCCAACAAATCCCATATATATATATATATATGGAAAAAAATATATGGGGGGGGATTTTTTAATCACACTAGATCCTTGTGAAACACATGGCATTGGGAAGGGTGGGAAGGCGGAACACCTGAAGCACTGACAGTGGCAGAATACATTGGTACAAACACAGAACAGTATATACTTAGAGCAGCAGTCACCTGTTTCTATTTAGAGCCACATAATAAATATTTTAGGTTTTATAAGCCATACAGTCTCTGTTACAACTGATCAACTGCTAGTATGGCACAGAAGCAGCCACAGACAATATATGAACAAATGTCCTGGGGCTAGTTCCAACAGACTGTGTTTCAATAACCAGGCAATGGCAAGATTTAGCCTGAGGACCATGGTTTGCCACACCCTGCCTTACTACCACCAAAAATGGGAAACAACCCAAGAGTCAACCACGGGTTAAATGAATAAAGTATAGCATTCAAAGAATGTGTTATCAAAACTGCAATAAAAATGGATATACTATAACTAGATGCATTAATGAGGTATGATTTTGGGGCGCCTGGGTGGCTCAGTTGGTTAAGCGACTGCCTTCGGCTCAGCTCATGATCCTAGAGACCTGGGATCGAGTCCCACATCGGGCTCCTTGCTCAGCAGGAAGCCTGCTTCTCCCTCTCTCACTCCCCCTGCTTGTGTTCCCTCTCTGGCTGTGTTTCTCTCTGTCAAATAAATAAAATCTTAAAAAAAAAAAAAAGATATGATTTTATTTACATACAATTCAAAGTCAGTCTAAACCAAATAACTTATTTAGGAATATGTACATGGTTGGTAAACTATAAAGAAAAGAAAGGAAATATTTAAACCAAGATTTAAGATAACAATAGTTCTCATAGGAAGGAAGGTAAAATGGGAAAAGGTCATATTTAAGTTTCTAAAGTATTAGTCATGTTCTATTTCTTTAGTTGTGGGTGTTTGATTTACTGTAACATGCGTTTTATATATTTACTCCTGTATGTCATAACATTTGAATTAAAATAATTTCAAAGGAATAATATGAAAAACAAAAAGCATGGAGGAAAAAGGTGGCAGAGACTGTGGGTTAAAGCACTAAGCTTACTCAAGCAAGGTCTGAATCCTACAAGCTTTCAAAGCCCTGGAAATGTTTATGCGGTAAGAGTGTCTTTATTTACCGGGGGCACTGGACACACTAGATGGTCTATGTTAATAAAGTGATTTATGGTGGGGGCTTTGGGTCACAGTATTAGCCTGACCTCTCGAGGTTCTGAAAACTAAGGTCAGTCATGCTGGGGCTCACCCATAACCAAGACCTGGTAAAAATGCTGGACACCAAGACTTAAGTAAGCCTCCCTGGTTGGCAATAATCTGTGAGTAGTATTATATACATCCTTGCTGGGAGAACCTTGAGCTGTCCATGGCTAACAACCTGACCCTCAGAACTCTCCTGGACTCTGCCCCATGTACCTCTTTCCTCGTCTGATTTTAATCTGAATCATTTAAGCATGAATCAAATAGCTTTCACTGGGTTCTGGAGTTCTTCTAACAAATTATCATACTTAAGAATGGACTTGGGGACCCCCAAACTTGTGACTGGTGTCCAAACTAAGATGGTCTTGGAGATTAAAGAAAAAAAAATTACAAATAAAAACCTTCTATAATCTCACATACTTTTAAAATATATAAATATAAATAAGCATAAATAACACAACATGCATAATGAATACAGTAACATAATAACAAAGATAAAAGGTTAATAGAGTTTACTTTGCAAAAGGACATAATTTATTGCTTGACTTTCTTCTATATTTCTAATTCACCCACTGCTTTCAGGTATTAATTATTATATAGTTAAAATAACAGGCACATCAATTTAAACCTATATTTATAAAGACTGAACTATGTTATTTTTATACCTTAAGAACACGGTTTTAAGAAAACATTTGCTCTACGGGTAAAAAAAAAATGACAGAAGAGCTGAAAATGGCCTAATGCATAACACAAAATTCAGAAGACAAGCCTAGACCTTTAAAAAACAAATTAAAAGTTACTGAGAATATGAGATACTCATTTAAAGCCTCCAAAAGACCCATTAAAGTGAATATTTTTACTAACATGAATCTTATCCTTCAAAATCCGATTACATAGATCCCAGTGGGAAACTCGGAGTTCAGTGAAGAAGTGCAAAGTATGCAGAGTCTAGAACCAGTCACACATGTTTTCTTCAAGGGGACTTATAAATATTTAAACATTTACATTAATTCAGAGATTCCAAGGTTCCTCCCTTTATAGCTCTAATACTCCAAAAATCTGGTAAAGCATATGAACCTTGTAAAATTCCTAAGGCCTCTCTTGAGCCTGGAGTGGCTGGTATTCTATCTTCTATGCTAAGCCCAGGGTCTTTTCCAAACTCTTTATGAACTCAAATACAGAGAGAACCCAACACACCCTTGAATAAATAGGTAAATAAAGGAGATTTTAGATCCTTTCTTCAAAATTCTATCAAATATATCAGTTAAGAGAAATCTAAGAGAAAGCATCTCAGCTCTCCAAGTGACAACATAGAGTCTTGTCACTATCACAAGACTCTTTTCAGAATTCAGGATCTCAAAAGACTGAATTTCACAGACAAAAACCAGCTGTGAATCAGCCTATAATTATGGTCAAGATTATAGGTTGCTAAAGCTTCTTAAAGCTTAAATCGTAACACTTGCTACAATCAAAGAGGGCAAGAAGAATCCAGAAATGGTTTACATCATAATATGACATGGTTTAAATTCTCAACTTTTCATTTTATACTTTAAAACATGTTCAACAATTAAACGGATGGATATATATCCTTTGGCTAAAACAAAACAAAACAAAAAAACCCCTAATATCCTCTGTATATGATATTGTTATCTCTAAAGAGGAGTAGTATAACCTTTATCTACTGACCTTATTCAAGTCACTGAACTGCTCTACCTACCCATAATGTCAATGCTACTACGTATGTAAAAGGGTTAGAGTAAAGATTAAAGGGCCAAATATAAACCTAGCACATAAAGGTAATCAATAATTATTAGCCATTATTAAATTTGAAATCCCACTTAGCACATGTTCTGTCACATATAAATAATGCCAAAGTCAATTTTCCAACTTTGAGACGGGTATTTATGCTAACTTATCATGGCTGACCCATCTGTAAAGAATTCTATTAAAAATGTTACTTCTTGGGGTGCCTGGCTGGCATAGTTGGCTAAGCATAGGACTTCGGCTCATGTCGTGATCTGAGGGTCCTAGGGCTCTCTTCTCTGCTGGAGTCTGCTTGTCCCTCTCCTTCTGCCGCTCCCCCTGTCCAAGCACTCTCTCTCTTTCCATCTCTCAAATAAATAAATAAAATATTTAGGTAAATAAGTAAATAAAATGGTATTTCTTCAGATTCCTAACCAGACTGTTTAGAGTTAAACCTAGGAATCAGTAACCCAAGTCACGGACACTTTTCAAGAAAAACTCTTTCCGACTACAGGGAATAGAACTTCTTGACATTATCTAAGTTAATAATGCTTTGGAGTCAATGTTCCTTAAAAGGGGAAAATTCCCCGAAATACCTGTATTATGTAACAGTCCACAAAATCTCAGTAGTCTAAGCATGCGCGCGCACACACACACACATACACTCACACGCAAATCATTTCTAATTCAGACTACATGTCATTACACATCAGAAAGAGCCCTGACACAATCTTCGTATCAAGGTGATGGACACCATTTTGAATGCCATTCTAGGTGCAGGGGAAAGAACACTGGAGTTTCTCACACCAACAATAAATGCTTCCACAAAAAAGCTACTTCATCTCCACGTACACTGTCATTGACCCAAGCAAGTCACACGGCAACATCTACCTTGAAGAGTGTAGGGATGGGCAATCAACTTGTGTCCAGAAACAGCAGTGTCTTGGCACACTCACAGTGCAGAAAAGTGGTGGTCCTGTCACGGTAAGCAGGAAAGGAAGAAAGTCCCAAAACTTTCCCAGAAGGAATGCCAACTCTTTTACACTTACCGCCTCCAACATAATTCCTTCTTTAATCAATAGCATGGATCTTTAGCCTCTCACCAAAGAATTTTAGTTCGCAACACTTGTTAAAAGCTCTCTCGAGGCATGTAATAAATGAAAGGCAGACTAAAAGCCATGTTAATTTTCCATGCCTCTAGATTCTCCACATTGTACTCCTCTCATATCAGAAAGTAATGCATATATATATATATATATGTATATATATATATGCGCTATTATCTCAGTTTCAAGCAAACTATCTTTGATGTATTTAAGTTACAGTTAGAAATGACTTAGAAGCACAACTCTTTGCCCTCTTCTTCCATAGTAATTCACTCAGGGAGACAATTCAATAATAAGTATTTAACTCCTGTAATAGTAATTAAATCTAAAATATTTCCAGCCATTACTTTTGAGGAAAGGCTTTGAACTTCTCAGATGGGATAATGGAATTCATTTTACTCATCATCCTAATTTCCATTAATATTCCAACCTCTTTTGTGTGTGATCAAGTATCAAAAATAAGAGAGATTTGGAGGTATAAAAGAAATAATCAGCTACCACTTTTTAAAATGTGATGTCATCACCTAAATTTCATAACTCGTTATTTATATACTTAAACAAAGAATAGCTTTTTTCCTAGTTATAGAAGATACCCTTTCATTCTAAATACTTTCCTTAGCTTTATTTTCTAATACACACTAATTTTTTGGAGAGTTTAACCCATTAATTGCCTAAAGGAAAGGAATTATCTTTGAAGTTACGTCACAAATAATAAAATATTAAAATAATGAAATGAAAAACAAGTCATAAAGAAAATGAAATCATTTACAGGAACCACCTCCAGTGTTTCGCTAATGTAACAGTATTGAAGTTTCTTACGTACAAAGGTTCTGGGCAATTTTAGAATCTAAAAATTTAAGCTCCTTAATTTTTTTCTTAATAGCTTTCTTCTCTTCAAAATCTTCCTCTTCTCTTCTCTCTGTAAAACCAAGGACAGATCTATGTCAGTGAGGCATCAGCAGCAAAAGGACAGGTTGTGAACTTTTATCACAAAATCTGAAAGAGACAGAATTCCTTTCAATAACACAGTTATAAAAATAATAGATATCCCAGGACCTAGACGTTTCAGGTAGGCACCGGTAGCTCTTGCGCTAGAAAAACTGAAAGTAGATACTTGAAGTTCTAACAGCAAAAACAAATTGATGTGCATTATGGAAATCAATACCATTGGGTACAAGAATAAGTACACTTACTTAGTTCATTTGAACTGTATATGGGACACAGTTACAACAATGAATACACTTTGGGTAGGTCACACACAGCTATTTTTTATCTGATCGACCACACTTATTTAAAAATACAGCTCCTACTAAACTGGAAGAGTACGTGGTCTATAATTTGCTTTCCAAGTCTTTGAAAAGAGTCAAAATTTGATACTTAGCTTATTTTATCTGAAAGTTTCAGAAGGAACAAATGCATCTAACCTCCTTTTCCTTAGTAAAAAATCAGAGAATAAATATATCATGCTAAATACCAATCCATGACCTGTCCTTACAGCAAGGTATATACAGCCAAGGTTAAGAGCTGGAACCAATAGTGATCCTATCATCTTCCCTCTCCTTTGTATCCATGGATAGCACTTCTGGGTCAAAGCCAGTCATCTTACAGAATTAGGATCTTGATAACAAAAAATAATGGAGCAAAGTGTTTTATATATGTACAAATAAATCACTAATATTGGGGAAAATTGCTTCCAAAAGCATCTTCACATATATGCGATGGCACGTTATAATTACATTATATCAGAAAAGACTATTATAATTACATCTTTTAGTACACAGTGTGAGACAGGGATCAACTTTTATATTTTTCAAGATATTTATTAAGTAATTATCTATATCATTTTATTAGTAGCCACCTTTCTCAACTGATTTCATATTACATTTTTATCCTATACTTGTTTTTCTGGGCTTCTATTTCTGTTTCATTGTTCTAAGTACTGTATCTTAGTTGAATGCTCAAATTCTTTTTCTTCCATTTCTAAATTTTCTTTTCTTATTTATTTTTCCACATGAACTTTAGAATAATTCTAGAAGTTCCAGAAATAAAATTCATTTGAATTGTATTTGATTCATGAGGCATTTGTAAATAGATTCAAGGAGCTTTGCTATGTTGACAATTCTCAAAATCCCCAGTCATCAACATGACATGTGTTTATAGTTATTCAACTTAGCGCAGTGTTCTTTGTTGGCAACCTGTACATTCATTGTTCCTGTTAGGTCTCCTGAGTATACCTAAATTATACTCTTAGGTATGGGGATAGGAGGCAGAAAGATGGGTTAATCTACCTTTCTCACTGTACTTTGTAACTAGTTATTGCTAAAATATAGAAACTTTGTTGAATTTTGCATACATGTTTTATAATCAGCCAACTTTATTTATTCTTTCATTCAAATGAATATTTAAGCACCAATTAAAAGGGACTGTGTTAGGCAATATAGATACAATATTAGACAAAATAGACACATCCCGGGCTTACAGAATTAAAGACCAATAGTGTTGAATGAGAAGCAAATGTCAACTGCAATACCTAGATAAATCTGCAGTGATTTGCTAAGAACCACTCAGCGATAGTCTTCATGTAAGGGATGATACCTAATCAAAAGCTTGAGAGAGAAAAGGAGTTAGGCATGAGAGAAGGTTTGGGGTGGTAGGAGGAAGGTTCAGACAATGGAAGGATAGTGTCTGAAGGTCTTAAGGTGCGAGAACTTGAAGGGTACAGAAAGAAGTGAGAATAATAAGGGCAGAGAATATTTTGTGAAAGTAAAGGACACCAGAAATTAAGCAGGTACCATATCATGCAAGAACTTTTAAGCCAGTTTAAGAAGTCTGGATTTTATCCTCCAAACAATGAAGAACCACTGAGGTTTAAGTATGTGACAGACATCAAAAGAATTGCATTTTAGAAAAAATTCAGGCTCTTCAAAGTGAAGTGAATGAGTGACAAAAGTAATACAGAAATCCAAAGGAGAGTAAATGGTGCTCTCATCTACAGCAGCAGCCACTGGGATGAAAAGAAAGGAAGATTTCCAAGAGTAGAATCCAGCCCACATTAGTGTCCTGAAATCCAGATTGAATATCCAAGGGTCTACTCTCAACATCTCTTCTTGGATATCTAACAAGCACCTTCACCTTAACATGTCCAAAGCCAAACACACACACCCCTCTACACCCTCTGCCAGCAGTTTTCCTCATCTCAAAAAGAAAAACAAAACAAAACAAAACAAAACAAAACAAAAAAAGAAAAACAAAACAAAACAAAAACAAAAATGGGAATGGTCTTGCTGCAACTGCTGAACTCAAAGAGCCTGATGTCATCCTGTTTTCTACTATTTCCCTCCAAATCATATCCAGTCCATCAAGCAATCCAGGCCACTCTAACTCCAACATGTTCCCTGAGCTAAGCACTCCTGCCCATCTCCCTGGCTACTACGTTTCCTCTGCTCATGCCCATCATCCAGATTTCTCACCTCCGGCACAAATGCTTTCTAACCCATCTCCCACTTCCTGGCTTGACCAACTGCAGTCTCTTCACCACAGGGCAGCCAGACTCCCAACCAACATTAATGGAAGAGTTTCCCCTTACTGCCTTATATGGAAGAGCAACCCCCACTTGGTATTCCCTAACACCATCATCCGGCCCCTTTTTCTCCTCCAAAGCATGTACTTTTCACATACTGTAAATTTGACATTTATCTTTCTCATTACAAAACAAGTCTCTTAAATGTAGAAACTTTGTTCATCATTATATATTTAGTAACCAAGAGGAAGGACTGAAACATACATGGCAGGTATTCAATAAATACTGGTGGTGTATGTTTATATGTATGAAGTTGCAGAGCAAAGGGGAAAGAAAGGGCACAGGAGGCAACCCAGCAGATGATCTGATTCAGCAACAAATGAGAAATAGGTGTGGACAGTCCAGTTTGAAACATGCTCTGTTTGAGAAGCTCTTGTACATCCACACTGCCACATACAAGAGGCAGCTCTGTGTCGGGAGGTGGAAAGGAATAACCTGGAGTGGAGATACATGTCTCCATCCTACCAGTTACTATGCTCACTGTCATAGATTTTCCAGGAACTAGCAAAAAATGGTTCATGTTTGTCACCTTATTCCTAGTATTTAAACCTCCTGCCTTATTCTACCAGTTAAGTTTTCAGATGAAGCCTAATAAAAATTATATTAGTGGACTTCCTTTCCTTAACCCAACCAATGGCAATCCTCTACTTTTCAAAAAAATGTACGTATTTCTTATCTTTACCAAAAAAAAAAAAGAAAAAAAAAAAGCCAGATTCTTTTTTAATCAGTTCATTTCTCAACACCAATATCCTTGGACATTCTGAAATATGTTCTAGCCAATCTGAAGCAAAAAGTCAAAGAAATTAGTAACCTTTAATTTTAAGCAATACACCCTGCCCATCTCCTAGGCGTTCCACCAAACACATTCTATTGCACTCACTCACATACTTCTCATTACCAATCATTCTAGTGCCATCCTCATAATCACAATGAGAAAAAGAATGCTTAGGGCAAGTAACTGCAGGCAACGGATCTGACAAAAGAGTGGTCACAAGACTTTCCCTCTAATATTCTTTCTACTAATGTTGAAATATATTAGATGTTACATTAAAAAAAAAAAAAAAAAAAAAAGGAGGGGGTAGTAACCAAGTAAGCTTGACCACTTTTATCTCCAAATCAGAAGCTGAAATGATTTTCACTAATTCTGCCTTTTCATAAGTGACAAATTAGAGTCTTACTGAGTTTAATGTATCAGTATACCCATAATGCAATGAAATTATGGTTTATTCCTCTGATCTTTGTTACCATATAATCAAATGGTGGTTGGAAAAAGATGGAACTGAAATAGTGAGCAGAATATGGACAAAAGGATAAGCAGTAGCAAAGTTTTCTGAGAGACAAAACAGGGGAAAAAAATACACACACACAGTAGAGATCAGATAATCACTCTATTAGCCAAATAGACTGATTTGGATAAAATCTTCAACATGGAACAATAATAAAAAGTGAGATTGGAAAAAAAAAAAAAGGAAGCCAGATAACAGACTACCTCAAATCAGTGTAACACCAGTGAAAATGTTTATGCAGAGGTCCTGATAAAGCAGAACCCAAATGCTGTCAGCATTAATAAAGACACATTCAAGAGCAATATGAACAAATGAGGATGTTTAATGGAAATGAAGTCCGTACACAAGATCCTATTTCAGGTAGCCATGATGACACATTTCTGTTAGCTACTAGCCAGGACTGAGTGTGGGGTCCTGCAGGCAACTCGGCTGGGGGTCTCCATCCAGGTCCTGCATCCTCAGCCCCACCACATACCCGCCACTGGTCTTCACCGTGGCTTACATCCCTCACTTAGGACTCGGGGACACTGAACCTCTAAGAGGAGTTCTGAGAAGGTAATAGGACAATAATGACCTTCCTGTAATCTTCCCTTAGTGTTCACGGTGACAGGGAAATAAGAGACAAGAATCAGAGGATCTAACTAGAGTTCATGAGCCAACAGAGGACATTTTGGACACATCCCATCCACTGGTAGAGCTCTTCTTCTAAGGCTATTATACAATACGCTTTCACTAAAAGACTCGATTTTCTCAAGATGAAACTCTGCATCATAAAGTAAGACTATTAGTGCCATCTATACTTGTGATCTAGTTTTTTTGCCATTAGAGGTCTGTGTTTAATCTTATTTCCTAGAGATGTTGTGTAAGACAGCATTTTTCCAACAGAAGATTAATACTGTTCAAAAACGGTTCTGATCACCAACACAGCATATGCCGCATTTTATAAGGGCTTTATGTCAGAATGAAGTCAAAGATGACAAAACTCTCTCTGTTGCCAAGAACCATGAACTGAAAAAGTCTCTTTTAATTACATTTTCTCTATATTTTTTTATTTTCAAAGTTTCAAAAAAGCAGCAAAATTATATAAAGAATCTTTCAAAATCTCTGCTTTCATACTAAATTTTCCATTAAAAATCATAATTCTATGGTACATGACTATACAGTTTATTCCAGTTCATTTTCCATTATGTTCCAATCAGATTCATTAAAAATGTGACTTTTTTCAGGAGTAAGATTCCACACAGTTTATCATGTTATTTCACCATTGCAAAAACTTCTAGAATACACAGTTCTAAATGTGTAAGTAGCTAGTGGAGGCACAAAATATAATAAGCACAGTTCTCTCCTTCCATAATGGAATGTTCTAAATCAATGAATCCTACTAATAATTGTTTATTCTATTTTTATTGGTGCTTCCTGGTTAAACATACCTCACGTCAGTATGTTTTTAAAATACCATACATTTCAATTTTTTTCTGGTATTATTTGGCGTAAATGCTGTTAAACTTTACATGTTAGATGTTCACAATAAATTACCTTTGTTCATTAGATTACACCAGCCTTGAGAGGAAAAAAGGAAGTGTACCAGATTAAATAAGCATTCTCTGTGACACTGAGAGAAGCCAATAAAATTAACTCAGCTACAGGAATAAAGCAAGCATATATCATGGACTTAGGAAATGACAACTGAGGCTGAGCACAATCTTCATTTAAGGCAAAAGGCAGGGGCAAGGAAGACATCCATAAACTAGAGATTCTTTGCAGTCATTGCACTGGTTTTTCTTTCAGCTTTCTAACTACTGAGGTTCTAAGAGGCTAACCAGATCATCAAGATTTTATAGGGTCCAGATTCTAGAAGAACCATCTGTGAAATTTAGCCACCTCATCCTACTGATGAGTAAGCCTAAGCACAGAGTGTATGATCGACGTGACACAAAGGGCGAGGCAGTGACCGGCCCCTAGGCCAATGACATTGACCGCCACACTACAGGCCAAGAGCAGCAGGCGTGGGTCGAGCGTGTGAGGAAAGGAATCTGCAACCCAGCACAAAAGGTTCGTGTTGGCACTTGACAGAATTTTCCCTCGTAGTACATGTTCACTGGGAGAGAAAGCCAGAAGGTGAATGGCTCAGTGGAAGAGAGAGAGAGAGAGAGAGAGAGAGAGAGAGAGAGAGAGGTGCTTTGCTTCCTGGGCACATTGAAAGCTATGGAAAAATGTATCGTTCCAAAGGGAATTATTAATTTTAACCATCACTACCTCTCTTCAAATGGTGGTTACTGAATGTGGTTCACTTATCCAGCAATACACTATGGAAGGACCTGGAAATCTCAAGGGTCAGACTTTGAAAATAATCTAATGGCTGGGAAAGGAAAATAGATTTCTGAGAGTTACCACTACTGGTGGTTGTGATAGGAGAATATTTTTCAAAGAAAATATAGGCAGCTTGAAGTCAGAAGATATGTAATACAAAGAAGAAAGTGAAAACTTGGAATGAATTATTTTTTAAGTTGGCAATACCCCGTTGGCAAAATGTCAAAGTAAATGTTTCAGTATTGAAAACAATAATTGCATAAATAGCTTTAGTCATATCTGATCTGTCAAACCCAGTTTTAGTATTTCTAGGCACAAAAATAAGTGACTATGTACCTAACTACACAGAAAATAAACAGAGGAGAAATAGATAGGTTATCTTTCTATTCAAATATTAATACATGACTGCCATAACTAATCAGAGTACTTTACTAGCAAAAAGATGCCCACCTGGCAATTCCAGGCTAAGAATAATATAAGAGTGGTTAACATGCTAACTAAAATTTTGTGGAACAGATTATTTCAAATAGAGCAATCATCAGAAGTGTAGCAAACAAATGCATATTTCTCTTTATATGACATTCTATTTCAGTAACCAATGTCACAAAACAAATAGTCTTCAAGGATTTATCTCTACAACTCAAACCTTCCATGGACAGGGAAAAGGATTTCATTATTTCACAAATTTTTAATTAAGAGTTGTATCCTTTTCTTTAAAAAAAGATTTTTAACTATCACTGATGTACAAGAGGAATACTAAAGTATGGGGAATACAGTCTATTAAAAAAAAAACTTGAAAAATACACTTAGAAACTCTAATGATCTCTACCTAGTTGACCTAAAATGTGTTTTTCCCCCCTCTTTATTCCCACATACAATAATAAACCAACAAAGGAATGTTATAAAAACTGCTCCACTTCTAAGGACATTTGTAATCACAGAAATAAGCAATTCTGCTCATCTCAAAGGTATCTGCACCACAAACTAAAAGAACCACATTCTGGAGGTCCACTTGTATGTAAACACCCATTCTTTAACCAAGATTGAGGTAAGTGAAATACAAGAGCTCAAACCAAAGAAAATATGAATAGCCTTCAAATTCACATATTCAACAAAATGTTTAACTTAACAAGCCAAGCACTGGGGAGAAAATTAACCAAGTCAGTTAGGTCTATTAGTCAAGTATATATTAGTGTTAAATGCTATAATTAAATTAAGTTACAAATTGAGATGGGCTTTGATTAAAGAGACCAAAGGTATCAGTGAAGAAACTAAAAGAATCAGGAAAGAGTTAAAAATTCAGTCCAAAAAACACTGAGGCCTACTGTTACATGATCTTTCTCGGTGCATCACAATTCATAAAAACATCTCTCAGGTTTTCTTTTGTGACATATCCTCAAAATCTCCCCACTGTAAGTAACTGCCCCCTAGGAATTACTCTTGAATGTTGCTGTTTCCCCACCATAGAATAATACATGTACTCATAACACATCATTTTTCTACTAGCTATTGTTTTTGCCAGTCCAATCTACTCCTATACATCCTCAGCTGATATTAGAAAGTAAAAAATATATCTCTGCTAAATGAAATTACAGAACAAGGACTCAAAAAGTTAAAGCATGGCATGCTAATGCATATACAAGAAAAATGTACTAAAAGGGGAGGGGACCTATTATAAAAAGAATGAGAACTCAGTGTACATTCCTAATTTAAAAAGAGGATTAAGTCCAAAAGAGGACACAGGTAATTCAGGATATGTAGCATGCCATAGAATGGAAAGACTTAATCAGCCAACTTATTAGTATTTGTACACACAGTGTTAAGCAACTTGGGAGTAGAAAAAGTAACAATAAATTGTCCTAACTAACAGATAAGAAGCAATGCTGTGCTAAACTGTGAGTAGACCATCCCTGGAGTACAGAGGATGGAGAAAACAAAGACAGAATTTTATCAAAGTGGTCAGAGTGATTATCTAAACCTTGATAGAAGAAATGTGATCAGACATAAAAATGACCACTATTTCAAAATAATGAGAATTTCAGGTGTAAGCAGCAGAAGTTTACAATTAGACTCAATGACAGCATGCCTGTATTCTTAGGACTTTGTGTTTTTATTAAAAAATGAATCAGAAGGTGGAGTATCAATGCCTATTTCACATTAACATTCATTTTAGTATTAGAAAATTAAAGTTGTTACCCTACCCCTACCATAAGAACCATGGATTTGTCTTCAACTCTGGGCTTAACATTGCCCTAAGAAAAGAGTATACACATCATCTCTTATCAAAAACTACTTTATAAAGTGTTTGTGTATGTGCACGTGTAAAAGAAGAGGGAGTAGAGACAATACTTAGGTATTTGTTCAGTTCAACTCAACATTTATCACACAGCCTTTCTGATTATTTACCCTGTCACTCTGATAATCATATTCATATCTCTGATAGCTCAGTTGAAACTTCAAGTCATTTCCCCAAACTCAGCTATTAAATCTTTATTCCTCTGTGATCAAGGATGCTCCAAGCTAGTATTCTAGATCACTCTGGTCTCCAACTGGTCTACCTAGCTGGAGTTCCATTATTTACCGTTTTTTTTAAATTAACATATAATGTATTATTTGCTTTAGGGATGCAGGCCTGTGAATCATCAGTCTTACACAATTCACAGCACTCACCATAGCACATACCCTCCCCAATGTCCATCACCCAGCCACGCTATCCCTCCCACTTCCCTCCCCTCCAGCAACCCTCAGTTTGTTTCCTGAGATTAAGAATCTCTTATGGTTGGTCTCCCTCTCTAGTTTCTTCTTGTTTCTTTTCCCTTCCTTCCCCTATAACACTCTTATTTCTCAAATCCTTCATATCAGTGCAATCATATGATAATTTTTTCTCTCTGATTGACTTATTTTGTTTAGCATAATACCCTCTAGCTCCATCCACATTGTTGCAAATGGCAAGATTTTGGGTTTTGATGGCTGCATAGTATTCCATTACATATATATACCACATCTTCCTTATCCATTCATCTGTTGATGGACATCTCGGTTCTTTCCATAATTTGGCTATTGCAGACATTGGTGCTATAAACATTCAGGTGCACATGCCCCTTTGGATCACTACATTTGTATCTTTAGGGTAAATACGCAGTAGTGTGATTGCTGGGTTGTAGGGTAGCTCTATTTTCAACTTTCTGAGGAATCTCCCTACTGTTTTGCCTGGTCTGCTTCCTAGATTCAACTAACCTGTGCTCTTTTCTATCTCACAACCACTTAAACTTAAAAACAGTTTTTGCCTTTTTTTCTTTTTAATGTGGGCTTTTGATACTTATGTATCTATATTATCATCCCTCCAAGCTAGGTCTCATACTGTGTAGATCCTATATAGTCATACAAAACTCTCAGCTCATGTTCAGACCCCCTGTCCAGTGTACCACCATTCCTATACCCAACCCAGATGTCCCTCATGTACCTTCTAACTATAGGGAAGTAGTTAAGGGAGGACTTGCAGGGTTTGTATAGACTATGATTAGGGAAATGTTTAAAAAAACTTATCTTTGTATGAGCGAGAAGGGAATGCGGAGCTGGTGTTTAGTGGGTATAGAGTTTTGGCAGGAGAAATGAGAAAGCTCTGAAGATGGACGGCGGCAATGTTTATATAACAATACGAATGCACGTGATGCCATAGAACTGCAGACTTAACTGTGCTTTAGGTGATAAAATTTTATGTTAACTAACCATGAAAAAAATAGAAAAAGTGAGGCCAGATTTCAAACCACTTTTTTTTTTTTGATAATGTGAGTTTGACCTCTTTTTGATTTAAAAATGTATGTAGGGATTAGGTGATTTTTTTTAATAAAAAGACATTAAATCTTAAGTGGCGCTCAAATTCTCAAACCAAATCAAACTAGGATCATTTAAAATGTGTGTGGTCTTTCACAAGGACAAAGATGGTGCTTCTTCATGGCATGGTGCACCGCAGACACGGATTTGGTTTGACTGTTCATGTGATGGCACAGAAAATGCAACTCCGGAAGAAACCTTTCTCTCCTACCTCACTCTCGACCACCTCTCCAAACTATGCAAGGACTTTGCTTCTTGGGCAACTCACGGTCTCAAGAACCGAATCCTATTTCCAGTTTCTCCAATGTCACAGCCCAGCCCTCAGATTTCAAAGACTGTAGCCGCCCAGGTCAACTATTGTCATTAGGGAGAATGAGCAAGAAAGCAAGGGTCGTCTTTGACATGGAAGGCAAATCATAGCTCCTCTCTCCCCATTCATCCTACTCCTCCACTTTAAAAGGTTCAGCATGGAGTGTGGCCCTCTCATCTTTTATTTCTTTCCCTTTTCAAGAGCCAGTACAGGCAGGAAAGCCTGATGGTTTCCAGCACTGAAAGCAATCCTCTCACCTCCTTTGTCTTTGCCCCACACAAGCAGCAGGCACATGGAGAAATTAACACACTGGGTTCTAGAGAAGAAGCCAACCTTAGGCCTTTGGTATCTGCCAACAACCATGTTAACAATAAATGGTGCTTTATCTTCCTTTATCCTGGATCCCCATACAGATATCTTACCATAGAAAAAAGAGGGCTGAATCAAGACAGGACTTGGAAATGCCCTGATGTTTTATGATCCCCAAAACTCCCCAAAAATATCCCAAGAATTTAAGATGAGCAACACTTCCATCTCCTTCCTAATGTCCATATTTAAATTTACAGGCTTCGTATAAAACCATCATTTCCCAGTATCTTCCAGCCTGCCTCACGAAAACGTCGTATCTTGAACACACTAACCAGATAGACTATGAAAAAGAAGAAAGTACTTAACAGAACAATTCCGTGAAAGGAAAAGGGAAGAAACTTTTCATTAATGGGAGTGCAGTAGCTTAAATCTTATTAGAAAATCTCACTTTAAACTCAATCACTTCACATTATGTTGGGCCACCTGACACTTGAGCAGAGAAGCATTAACATCTTAGTAGAGAACAATCTTTACAGGAGACAAAATGTCCCTTACTGTAAACTGCCTAATCTTACTAATTAAAAACTATCTCTGGTTTAAATGCTTCATAAAAATATCAGACAGTAAAGATTAAGGTTTAAAAGACATATAACAACAAGCCATGGAATGAAATACTAAGAATATTTCTGACATCTAGGAATACTCATTAATTGGGAACTCATGTGCACGTCAAAATTTTGAAACTTTAAAATGTTGTAATAAATCATATCACTATTCTTATTATTCTACTTTATTTACCCAAGAAACATGGAATCCATATTTCAAATAATGACTTGAATTTCTCAAAGTTTCAAATCCTTTCTCCCCCATTCAAATGAATAATAAAATATCACCTAATAAAAATCTTATTTTACAGTAAAAAAAAAGTGAGGCAGAATGTAGCAAAGAGTCGGCAAATGGACATAAAGACTCTAAACTCTCGTTTTTTGTTTTTTCTGCTCTGGAAACTTGATCATCCTGGTGATTCAGAACCAATGCGGCCCATCAGCAAAAAATACAAATATGAGGACATGTGAGCAGAATGGAATTAAAGGAAGAATGACTAAGATTCATCCCACCCTGCAGAGAAAGTAAGCCAGATAATAATTGGCAATGATAACTGAAGATTAATTTTTTTCTATCCAGAGATTTTTCCCATTGCCTGGCCATTTCAGGATCAATGGCATTTATTTCCTGTGGGGGAGCGATAATGCTTAGAGTAAGAGGTCATTCCTCAATACTGAGTGTAAAATTAGGTTTCTGTTAATATCTACACTGAGACAATGGTCTTGAAAGCTCTGTAGTTCAATTCAGGAGCTGTGCACTTAAGGGAGAATATGTTTAAATGAGCTCACCAAGTTTTCCTTTACTTAAAACAGTACAGGATCTCACTGTCCACACTGCAAAGGAAAGATGCAGAAGAGAAGGTAAGCACAGAGTCTCAGGCACAAGGAAGACCAAGAGAAAACTTGCAGAAGACCAGAGGTGACAGGATCAGAATTTAGACCCAACCATACAGGTGTGTTCCCTTCCTCCTCCCACAGACAGGAATGGGCTGTGAGAGAATGGTCTGAGGGAAAAGACGACAAAATAAGGTTTGGAAACCTAAGAGCAGAGGGTATTTGTGCCCTGATTCCTGTCTGGGTCTCTATAGGAAGAATGGCCTGCAACCAAAGCGCTGCAAGGTCTGGAAAGCGAGCATAGTGCATGGCACACTGAGGCAGCAAGTGCACCTGCTTACCAGGCTATCTTACTCCGTAAGTGGTGAATGGGAGATGTGTGGGTGCTTATGGGTCAGGGGACATGCTATTTTCAGAAATACGGGCTACAGTACAGTAGACTTTTCAAATAGAGAAACTCACATTGGATAAATTCCTCTGCAATTCCAGGAGGAAAAAGTTTCTATGCTAGCAACAAATATTATATTCCAAATTTTACAAAGTCACTGAGGACTGCAAGAACTCTTCTCAACACATATACATACAAATGCCCAAAAGGAACAGAACCTATAACACACACATTTCTATTGATTTATAGAATACTTGACATCAAATGGTTTAAAATTTAAAATCTTATTCTTATACTTAGCCGTCTTTACTTGGTTACTTGAATACTCACAATGCTTTCTCAGCTTTTCACAAGCTGCTCCTTCTAAAGCCTGAGGAAGATATATGCAACTTGCACTTCATCAATTACCTCTATCCTCACACTTGAGCAAACATTCTTCAGGATAACCATTACGCAGATTCCCTTCATTACAAATGGGTGTCCCTTCTGATCACTGGCACCATTTGGAATAATTAACTATCGAATATACTGCTTTCTGAATGCAGTTTACTGAATTAATGGAACACTGTGTATGTAATATACTTGACAAAAATTTCTTTCACTTTGGAAAGCTAAGGTCATTTCTAAGCAGTGGCTGTTCAAAAATCAAACAAATGACTCACATATCTTGTTACAATTTTTGAGATTCATTTACACTGACTAAGGCAAAGTCACCTTTTACTTTCCAGTTAAACATATAAAACAGAGTTTAAAAAAAAAAAACACAACTAAGAGTAATAGTCCAGCTAATTGTCCTGTTATGCTGGAAATGTTTTCTAGGAAAAAGAATTTTTAAACATCAATATAAAATGATTCAGACAAAAAAGCAAATGTTCCTTTACCTTATTACATTTTATTTATAAATATTCCTCCAAAAAAAAAAAAAAACTGGTAACAACAGTTACTAGTAACAGAAGCTACTGCTGGTAGTCTGCTAAAAGCCTACACATAAAATATAAATATACATTTATAAGTGTGTATGTAAACACAGAGGCATAAACATGTAAACAAATATACAGTTTAAGGGTTTTTTTCCTTTTTAATCAAATAAGCTTATACCATATATATTGTCTTACATTTTATTATTTGATAAAGCAATGAACTCTGGGTATTTTTCCAAGTTCATATGTATGGATCGACCACGTTCTTTAAAAGAGCTTCACAGTATGTCACCCATTTACCCTATTTTCCCTAATGATTATTTAAGGTGTTTCTAAATTTTTACCATCAATATTATTACAGTAAACATCTTTGCGATGCATTTTCCATATGTATATAAGCCTTTGTTGCGTCTACAGTGTAGCATGCCTAAGTGATAATCTCTTTCCCTTTCCAGTAAAAGAAATGTGATCAAGCTTACAACCAAACTACAGTTCTTCCTCTACTGAGCCTGGATACATGGATTTTAAAGTGGTTTTCCCAAAGTTTATTTTGGTAGCTTAGTTCTTCATTTTAATGAAGATAAGTAGTTGCAAAAAAAATCCCAAATATTAAACTAAAATGAATTCCCATTTTATAGATTTGTAACCGAGGCCTGGAGAAAACTGCCCCTCTCCAAGGCTAAAGAACTACCTAGTGGCAAATTCAACACTAAAAAACAGATTCTCAATTCTAGGCCATTCTCACTGTACCAAACTCCGTTTTTGGAAAAAGGACACCCAGGGCACTGAAAGTCTTGTTAGAGCAATGAAAACAACTAGAATTGTAATCATTGCCAATAAGAGTTCCTTCAAGGAAAGGCTCCTTTGTCACTGCAAAGACCATTTTAAGCAGTTTCAAACACTCATTCATTCACAAAGCACTGAGATATTCCAAGGAAGGATGGAGAAGAGGAAAACATAATCCCGGTCCTTAAAGAATTTCAATGAAAACTGGAGCAGTAATAGGTACAAAGATAAAAATAATACAATAATAGAAACATTTACATAAGGTGAAACATCTTAAAGGTGTCCTTTGAAAGATAACCCATCAGAAGCCCACTAAAGGAGTTTACTGAAAAATCAGGAAATTTTTGAATGCCTGAAAGAAATGAGACCAATCAAGGGAGACGACGCCTGGAGGTTCCAAGAAGCAAAAAATAAATCTGGCTAGACTGCTCAGGAAAATCTTCATGGAATAAGTGGTTTGAGGTGTGGGCCCTGAAAGCTGAACAGGAGACAGGATTACAATGCATCCCTCTCCTCTCTGTCTCTGAAGTGTCGCTTTCTAGGTGTAAATATGTGAATTTATATACATATACACAAGGAAATAAAATTCAGCTCTGAATAAGTTTTTTGAGATTGTAGAAAAAAAATCTTAGTAAAAACATAAATCCCAAAGGGAAAAGCTTCAGTCTTTTCCAGTCTCATTCGGCACAAGGCAATTGAAGAACAGCAGGGTTTATTTTAGGAAGGACCATCACACATGAACTCACAGTGCACCTCTGAGATACAAAGCCAACCAGTACTCACAGGGAAGTGGAATTCCAATGACAGGATTTGGAGAGGGGAGCTGAGGCCTCTGATTTCTACTGTCATCTATGCCTTGTACGCAATGGGATTTTGAAAGTTTATTGAAATAAATATCTTTATTAATGCATAGTTAACTAATGCATAGTTAAGGCAAAACCCATTATGTTTAACACTAACTTGTTTCAAATAACTTTCTCGTGCGTTAGAAAAAAGGGTACTTCAGCCATCAAAAAAATGAAATCTTGCCATTTTCAATGACATGGATGGAACTAAACGGTATCACACTAAGCAAAATAAGCCAATCAGAGAAAGATAGTTTCATATGATCTCACTCATATGTGGATTTTAAGAAACAAAACAGAGGATCATGGGGAAGAGAGAACAAAATAAAACAAGATGAAATCAGAGAGGGAGAGAAACCATAAGAGACTCTTATAATCATAGAAAACAAACTGAGGGTTGCTGGAGGAGAGGGGGGTGGGGGAAATGGGGTAACTGAACGATGGGCACTGAGGAGGGCAAGTAATGTAATGAGCACTGCATGTTCTAGAAAAATGATGAATCACTGACCTCTACCCCTGAAACTAATACCATGTTAATTAATAGAATTTAAACAAAATTTTTAAAAAGAAAAAAGGGGGCTATAGTTCTTTACACTACCTTTTAGAAAGGAGAGAGGCAAAGCATCTAGAAAGGACTAGTCCTTAGCATCACTCATTCTAGCCTCAAAGTAGGCCACTTGGTAGCCTTGTGACATCACCCACCACCAGGCCAGCCATAACTTGTATGGTCCCGCGCCCTGGGCCAGCAGACGCAGCAATGGTGTGCCAAATCCTAACATGACTATTCCTTCTGTGGGATTAGCCTTCTCCTTTCCTTCCTGCTTTCCTAAACCATATTCACCATCCCAAACAACTCAAATATTGGCCTAAAGCTTTTCCATACCATCCAGACCTCAAACCCCATCTTCTGCCATTCTCCTCCTCACAAAATGTGCTCCAGCCACACTGAGTGTCTGAAGGATTCTCGATTATGGAGTCTTTCTAACCTAAGGGACTTTGAACCTGCTATTTCCCACATCTGTAGAGTCCCCCAATTCCTTGCTTTCCTGGTGTATTCTCAATTCACTTTCAGACCTCCAATTAAATATCGGGACCTCAGGCGCCTTCGGTGACCAGCCTCTTCTATCTGGCACCTATCACCGTAACTTGCTCATTACTTACATGAGATGTTTTTAAAAAAACTGTGTTACTGTGGCTGTTGTTGCTGTTTTCCTACCTATTTATTTTCTATCCTCTCCATTTGAAAATCCACTACAAGAAGGCAAGAATTCTATTTGTCTTATTCAGTCAGCAGTGCATCCCAGGAGCTAAGACAGTACCTTTCAGGGGAGGGGCAGCCGATAGCGGTCGTCTGGCTGCCTGGCTGCTTGGTTGGGCTGTGTGATTTGCCATGACTGATCCAATAACCAAACCAGAGCCTCTGCTTGTTGATTGATGGCGGATAACTGCAATCCCAGGCATGGTATTAAGAAGTAGCTAGCCTCGAGGGAGTATGATTTGTATATCCAATTTCACTTGCTGACAGAAAAAAAAGCCACATGAGCACTAAGTCTTAAGCACTTCATACAATAGGGATTACGGAGCTCCAAGGAGAAAAAGTCCGTAAGCAGGAGGCTGCTGGGCTAGGAGATAAGCAGGTCCTCCTCTGCAGAGGAGTATCGATCTACACAATAGATGTGGGAACCAGAGCCAAGAGGTACAGGTGGGTATTGCTGTCCTGCTTCCTTTGGAATTCAGAGTTAAGGCAGTAGTATTTTCTATAATAATTATGATTCCTTTCCTCAGGAAAAACCCTATAAATTAAATTTTACAAACCAAGCTTCACATATTAAATATACACTCATATAAAAAAAAAAACAGAGAACACTCTAGCATATTGTTAAAATCTCCTAAATAGGCACTGAATTACAAAGTGTTGTCTCGCCAGGGCACGTATAAAAATATTAGAGTGATACATCATCCAAACATGACCAATGATGGTTTTACTGGCAAAGGTTTTAGTCTTGTGTTCAGCCATCACACTTTTCATCCTTTAAATGATAAAATGATTACTATAGATCATACTAACTTTACAATTCTATGTTTCCCTAACTAACTTTCCCACTTCTTCCACTTCCGTTACAGGATGCGAAGCGTGATCCCTCTGTGTTGTCCTTTCAGCTAAAATTGGTTAAAAACGAACATTTGTATAACATTTTACATTCTATAAACACAACCTCCAGTTGGACCACCAAGTTCTGGATTATTAATAATGGATACAATGATGAGGAAAAAAGCCTCATCAAGACTACTTAATACTATTCCTTGAATGGTTATTTCTTTAAAAAAAAAAATACAACAACAACAAAAAACTAAGTTCAAGTTCAATATATAGCATGGGAAATGCAATGTTCTCCAAAAATTTCTAAAGAACATATATGTGGCTAATTTTAATTATCATACAAATAACAAATGCTGAAAAAGCACTTGGGTCATCATTTAAAAATACATATTGTGTACAAAATGCATAAACAGAGAAAGAACATATTGCTGATGTGTACTGGACCATCCTTATCACCTTGAAAAGCTATTGTATATATTTTAATTTGGTCATACTTAAAATTGAAAAGTTATTACTCTAAAAACCTAAGTACATAATAGACATATTAATGTTTCTTTTTAAACTATACCTCCCTCACCAGGCACAACTTTAAAATAATGTGTCATACAAAATGAGAGAACTTGAAAATCTGGCACAACAGAAAAAAAGAGAAAATTGTAAAATAAAACTGATGATGAAGAGCTGCACCCGGGGTCAACAACACTGTGTCTATTATTCAGCGGAAATGGAGAATTTGCCTTTAGATACCATTTTAATGTTAAATCAAGAACTGTCAATCAGCACCATTTGTTTGTAATCCCTCATCAGAACGCAATGCCTCTGTCTGAACATTCACAGGGAAGAATGCAGAGAGCATATCTGCAAGCACTTAACCTTCATCAACCAACATTCATCCATGCTCATTAACATTTTTTTTAGCCCACTTTGGAGCATGACACAGCTCATACCGGAATAATAACTCGCTGATAATTGTTCAAGACAACAGCTGGACAGGCAGAGTGCAGAGGTGAACACTCTCACAGATTATGGGGTACAGTAATGCATTACAATTAGTATAAAGAGTCATATGCTCACATTCAATGGTTTTAAAAAAAAGTTAAGAAAATGTCATTAGCAAAAACAGCAATCCCCTCTAACTTTAACTCTGCATGCTTCACTGCATGATTCTCTTAACGCTCCACTATTTTGGCATAAACCAATGCCAACCACTGACCCCAGTTACTGTACAATTTCATGAATGGAAAGACCCATTTTATTTTGTAACACTGAAAAAATAAAATAAAATATAAAAAAAAAGTAAAGAGTCATTTTGATGTAGGATAGTCAGACATGATCTAAACTTACAATCAAAAGACCACACAGGAATATTTTACACCTTTCTAGTAGTTGTTTTGCATTAAATCTCACAAGCTCATTACTATTCAAAAAAGTGGCACTGAATACTAGGTCTTAAAGATGAATTCATATTAATTTATCACTGAAGAAACCTTAAACATCAATAAAAAAGGAATCTATAAAAGGAGGTAATATATATAACCTTTTCCATAAAAAAGCTATGGAAGGGAACTTAGAGAATATCTAGTCCAAATGCCTAATTCATAGCAACTACTCTTATTCTTTGCCATAAGTAATACAAATGAAATTAGTTTAATTGTTGGAAAAGGTAATCAAGAGGACGTGATCACTAGTTGCTCCTCAAGCTTGACCCAGGCAACTGGAGACTCCTCAGCTGTGTCCCATGAAATGGATGCTCTGACCACTGTCCACACACTGGGAGCTGTTCCAAGAACACAGTCTTGAGAGTGTAGGGTTTTGTTGAAACCACCCAGATATACACAAGACTGAACCCAGTTAAAGCCTCTATCTAAACTTTTAAGATCTGATGGGTAGGAGCAGACATCTTCTCATTTTGCAGCTGCCCAAACATGTCTTGTAAGTTAAGCTCCCTTGCATTTTAAACCTGCCACCTACCAATCTGGAATGGTCTGCCTCCTTCTCTAGTTTCTCCTTGCCCTCTGTGAAGAGAGAGCCAGTTTGTGAACCAGTAGGAAGAGCTGCTATTTATGAAGTAATGTGAATCAGGTATCATGGTACACATTCAGTAGACATGGTCTCTTTATAATTTTGTGAGTAGCTATTAACCTCTTTTCAGAGGAGAAAACTAATCTGAAAAAGAATGCAAATTCATCCGAATTAAAAAAAAAAAAAATAGAGACAGGATTCCAACCAGGTATTGATTCCAAAAATGATATTTTTCATTGTTAATTTTTGATATCAGAATCCTGCTTTTATTTCCATCATTTCATTCCAGCATTCTGACTATACAATGATTTGACTCTCTAGAATTAGACCAATTCCTGAAAGGTATTTATTCTAAAATACAGCACTTACAATTCCACATTTTCCCACTATTTTCATGTCCAAGAAGTCTGCTCTTAAAATTCATATAATCTCTAGTCATTGTACTTTAACTAGTTTCCCTTTGACATCCCTCTACTTAGACTTTCCAAACAAACTTCTTCAGGTAGTTGCTACTATATCCTTTTCTTTACCTTACTTCCATACATTTAGTCACAAATAACTCTGCATGCTTCACTGCATGGTTCTCTTAACACTCCACTATTTTGGCATAAACCAATGCCAAACCTAAGTAAATACAAGAGTCCATTTCTCCAGTCCTACCTTCAGTTAGGGACCTTTGTCAAAGGAAATCCCATAATTCACATTGGGACCCACTATAATTTAATACTATAATCTAAAATAAAACTTGAATAATATAACGCATTGCTCAATAAAGTATAGCCCCATGAGCCAAGTCTGGGCTGCCACCTGTTTTTATAAATAAGATATTACTAGAACACAGCCATGACCATTATCTTACGTAGAGTATGGGACTGTTTTTGCATGGTAGCAGCACAACGGAGTAGCTGTAACAAAGATCAGATGGCCCACAAGGACTAAAATATTTACTATGAGGACTAAACAGAAAAACTTTGCCAACCTGTGATATAGCCTATAATGAGAATCCATAACAGTATCTCAAGTCAACCGAGTAAAAATAAAAGCCTTTGATCTTCAGCCTAAAATCTATAGACACCAGCTTAATTCGCGCTATTAACCCTAAATCAGCCTATGGTCCGTAATTCTTTCCAAAGTCCATCAGCTAATAATCGTCTAAACCTGGTTGATTATACTTCCACAACTCTCTCTCATACCTTTTGTACTCCCATGGAAGGAACCTAGATTCAGGACTTAATCACCAGTTCCCTGGGTAATTAGAATGTCTCTTAATGATACTTAATGGTCTCTTAATGGTACAGCATGTGGACTTTACCTACTACAACACAGAGCTGTCCAATACTGACTTGTCATACTAAAGTAGAGATTGAATCACATTATATCTCTATTCAGTACATTTCAGTGTTTGTGACAGCACTTGATATATTTAATATTTTAAATTATTAATATTTATGTGATGGAATTAAACTTAACTGCCTGAATTTCCCATACAAAGACTTCCATAATCTGGACACAGATGGGTCTTGGTTCATCTTCCACCTCCCCCAATCCCCATGGAAACTGAAGTACACACTATTACTACTCCACTATTACTACTCTTTAGCTCCCAAGCCTACATACTTTCCCAAATACATCCAGCACACATGTCCGTGTCTTTACTCTGACTTTTTCTCCTTCTCCCTGTGTGTTCATTCCCTAAGCCATCCAACAAACTTAGAAAGCAACAGTAAGCACCAGATACTGGTCTCAGTGAAAGAAATGCAGTGGGGAGAAGGCAGACCTAGTTCTACCAATGGAAAGATTACAGTCTATTAGGCAAAGGGAACAGTAAGTAAATGCGCAAATAAGAATTTTATGAAAATCACAAACTAGTATTATGAATGAAAAGTAGCTATGTGGGACTGAATTACAAAGGGATGCATCCCAATCTGGAAAGTGCTAGAAGGCATTTCTCAAAGGAAATGACACTAGAGCAAAGAAAGAAAATTTGTCTGGGGTCAACAAGGTGAAGCTACCTCCCCTTGTGAGATCTTTTCTAATTAATTCAGTTTCAGTTAACAGATTTTTAACTGTGTATAGTAGCTGTGATATAATGGCTAGATCTAATACTATATAGTCAGTCGAGATATTATAAAAACTGTTTAATAGCATAGAATACATATGTGCCAATAACATGAAAATACATCACATACACATTTTGAAAAGATAAAGGGGGGGGCGCCTGGGTGGCTCAGTTGGTTAAGCGACTGCCTTCGGCTCAGGTCATGATCCCGGAGACCCGGGATCGAGTCCCACATTGAGTCCTACATCAGGCTCCCTGCTTGGCAGGAAGCCTGCTGCTCTCTCTCTCACTCCCCCTGCTGGTGTTCCCTCTCTGGTTGTGTTTCTCTCTGTCAAATACATAAAATCTTTAAAAAAAAAAAAGAAAAGAAAAGAAAAAGAAATTTCTAAAAAAAAAAAAAACATAAATAAAATAATAAAAATTAAAAATAAAATGTTTTAAAAATAGAAAAAAAAAGATAAAGGGGATATAAGCAAACCGAACACTGATTTCAAGTAGGGTAGCAGAGTTTAGGGTGTTATTTTTTTTTCTTTCATCCATTTATAAACTCCCTGTAACGATTGTTTTATAATAAATTATAGCAGTTTAAGCAGTTATCTTTACAAAATTTTAAATAGCAGAAGTAGTATTTCATGTCTACTTCACTCACAGGTAATATTTTATAGTTATAATATAGAATAGCCCATAATATGTGTCCTTCATGTAAACTTGCAAGCTACCTAGTCAAAAAACCTTTTTATCTCAGCACTGTTTAAATTGGCAATAATATTATTTGTATCCTAAGGTTTCTCTACTTGATTAAAGCTTCTATTAGCCTCTATAAAAAGAGCTAATAACTTGAATTTATTATGCTCAATCGAATCTTATATAAGAGTAGTTTCAGGGCGCCTGGGTGGCTCAGTGGGTTAAAGCCTCTGCCTTCAGCTCAGGTCATGATCCTGGAGTCCTGGGATCAAGGCCTGCATCAGGCTCTCTGCTCAGCAGGGAGCCTGCTTCCTCCTCTCTCTCTGCCTGCCTCTCTGCCTACTTGTGATCTCTCTGTCAAATAAATAAATAAGATCTTAAAAGGAAACAAAATAAAGAATCCAGTTTTTAAAAAAAAGAGTAGTTTCAGTAAATTTTGAATTTTTTTAAGAGATTAAAGTCAACACCTATCCAAAAAAGAAAAGAACAAGTGCTTGCAAGGATGCAGAGAAATGAGGACACTTATGCACTGCTGGAGAGAATATAAAAAGACTCAGCCACTATGAAGAACAATTTGGCAATTCCTCAAAAAGCTTAATACACAATTACCACATGGTAGAGCAATTCCACTCCTAAGTCTGTTACCCAAAGAATGGAAAACAGGTATATAAACAAATACATGTTCACAATGTTCATACCAGCACTATTCACAATACCTAAAAAGAAGAGGGGAGGGAGCAGTTTCGATGTGCAAAGAACGAATAAAAACTTCTACAACATATATGATCCTAAAAACTGTTATGCTAAGTGAAAGAAGCCAGATACAGAAAGGTTACAAATTGTAGGTCTCCCATTTCTATTAAACACCCAGTATAAATTCACATAGACAGAAAACAGATCCGTGGTTGCCGGGGCTGGAGGGAAAGAATGAAGGGAGAGAAACTGTTTAATGGGTACAGGGTTTCACTTTGGACTGATGGAAATGTTTTAAATTTAGACAGAAGCGGTGGTTACACTCCACTGTGAATACCCTAAATGCCATGAAATTATGCACTTAAAAATAGTTTTTATGTGATATGAATTTCATCTCATATCAAAAAAAAAAAAAACAATACCTAACAAAGGTGCAATTTTCAGGAGGGGGAAACTGTAAAATGTGTCACAATCTGTTAACATTTATCCTTGGTTTGTACACATGGAATCAAGGTCCATCCAACAATAGGACAGAATTCACCTCAACTTCTTCCTCCTTGTATAGATTCCTGCTGCTAAACCAAGCAAGAAATGTCAGTCATTTCAGGATCTAGATCCTGAACTTTCCCACACTCAATCACTTCCATTGTTCCAAAGGTTTTTGGTTGTTTTGTTTTGTTTTTTACCTAATTTACAGAAGAGCTAAAGTCATCAGGGGTAGATTTAATTGGAGTCTTGATTACTTAAATATTTCTATTCTCTATCCAAAATTCCTATTTGCTTTACAAAAAAAAAAAAAGCTTGTTGGAAGAGGATGAAATTATCATATATGCCTTTTAAAGGAATGAGAAACCATTCATTCATTCAGCCAACATTAATTCACTATCCACTAACGTGTCGGTCATTCTGCTAGGTGATAGCAACACAGCCGTAAAGGAAAACAAAGATCTCTCCCCTATAGGAGTTTAATTCCAATGAGGGCAGAGAAAAAAAACAAGATAAATATATGCTTAGTAAATAAGAATATGCTAGAAGTTGATAAACAATTTTTACGAAGAAAACAACAACCCAGGTAAGAAAGAAGTGGCACGTGGCCCTGAGGGCAGAGCACACAGAAAACCAAGGCAGTACAGAATTGGAAAGCAAGCCCACGAGCCTCAATGCAAAGGTGACATTGGAGTCAAGACTCAAGATGGTAAGAGACTCAATTTTTCCTCTCCCATGTCCAAGGAAGGGAACCTCAGGGGGAGAGAGGTCTCCAGTGTGGCTGAAGAAAAACAAAGAAGGTAGAAGGAGATGAAGAGAGAGGGCAGAGCAGTAGAAGAGGGAAAGCTTTCCAGAGGCTTTGGCACACTCCCAAGAAAAGAGACAGGGTTCAACCATGTGAAAGTAAAAAACTGCGTACAAGGCAGCAGCTATGGGCAGAACCCAAGCAAGTTCCCCAAGCCTAATCTGGTGGAAGACATTCTGCCAATAAGGCAGGAGCAGCAGCTGCTCCTGTGGGGAATTTTCCTAGGAGATGAAGAATGGATAGAGACTGCAAATTAAAAAACATTCAGGATAAATGATGAAGACACAGGGATATGCAATGAAATGCACAGCCAAACTTAGTGAGAAAAAGACCAAAGTTAACTGAAGTCTAGTGTTTTTTACCTAATTTACAGAAGAGCTAAAGTCATCAGGGGTAGATTTAATTGGAGTCTTGATTACTTAAATATTTCTATTCTCTATCCAAAATTCCTATTTGCTTTACTACAAAAAAAAAAAAAAAAAAAAAAAGCTTGTTGGAAGAGGATGAAATTATCGTATATGCCTTTTAAAGGAATGAGAAACCATTCATTCAGGTTTTTTTTTTTCTTTTTAATCCTTTAGAAGTGTGCTCACATAGGATATGATAACATGCTATTTGTAGGGGTGGGAAATCTTAAGACAGCTGGTGTTACTATCTTAGAAAGAGGAAGAATAGGTGAAAATAACACAAAAGGTATTTAAGGGGAAAAAAAGTTTAGGAGTATGTATGGAATGGACCATTAGAGCTTCCAGAGGTTAAAGGAACAAAAGAAAAGAGGTCACCGTGCCACAAAGGTAGTCCCGGAAGCTAATACCAAGGTCATTTTCAGACCAGCATGTGTGGACTTCCACTGACACTCTCCCTCCTTCCCTTTTGGTCTAAGCAAGAGAGAGGGAAAAGAACACAGGGCATGAAGTCAGGAAGAAGTGAATTCTTGAATTCCAGCTCTTTGATTGTGATGTGACCTAGAAGGCCAGATTTTTAAATTCTCTGAGCCTCAGCCTCTACACGTGAATGTGGGATGAAGGCCTAACTCTCACAGTGTAAGGACTGGGCACAGTTACTGGGGTCAAGCTGGCGTTCCTTTTTCCCTTTACTATTTAAGTCAACTCCTTTCTCTCATTGTTTTTTTTTTGCTTCCAACAGCTGTTCTGGACTTCTTACAACCCTAATATAACCAAGAGTAATGAGAAATTTTGATTTATTGAGGTTGTAAGTTACCCTTATTCATCAAGAACACATTCACAAAAATAGCTTTTTTGATAAAGCACACCTCAGAGATACAAAAATGGGCATGGGATGATTCCGTCAGTTGCCTTCTTTGTACTTAACACAATCTTGCAGAGGAAAACAGATGGCAAAAATTGAAGCCCCAATCCAGTGAAGATCAGTTTTGGATCACCTGATTAATGGAAGATATTCTTTCAAAAACATGTAAGTTTATGCAACACACACACGTGCATGCATCTAGGAAAAGTTATGGCAAAATGTTCCCACACTGAAAGCTGGTAGAGACTACTGCTTTCCTCATTATCAGTACTGAAAACACTGCTCAATCTATTAAAGCAGGTAATAGAAAAACAAATGATTCATCAGTGGAAAGAGCTCATATTCACTTTTCTATAGATAAGCAAGAATTGAAATGAGGCACAATAAAACTTGAGAAACGTACCATTCAAAAAACATATAATTTTAAAACAGACACACATTAAATTTCCAAACACTAATATCCCTCATTTAAAAACAAACATAGGACGCCTGGGTGGCTCAGTTGGTTAAGCCACTGCCTTCGGCTCAGGTCATGATCCTGGAGACCCGGGATCGAGTCCCGCATCGGGCTGCCTGCTCGGCGGGAAGCCTGCTTCTCCCTCTCTCACTCCCCCTGCTTGTGTTCCCTCTCTGGCTGTGTTTCTCTCTGTCAAATAAATAAAATCTTTAAAAATAAAAAAAAAAAAAAAAATAAAAAAAAAATAAAAACAAACATAATTATTCCCCTGGCTATTTCGACTCCTCTGGGTTGAATCTTCTGCTACAACAGCAGAGCGCCAAACTGTCCCACTGTGACCCTGTGAAACCCTGAAAAATAATTGGTCCTCTAATTGAAAAAGAAAAGAAGATGAAAGGAGGAAGAAGAGCTCTGCTCCGGGAAGAACGAGGCTAAGGCAGTGTCATGATGGAAGGGTAGACAGGCAAATGACTAAGAGCCAACAATTAAATTAAAATAAACTGCTGATTTTGTGTGAAATGTGGTTGCATTAGACCTTTCTGATAAATGGGTTTTCCTCAGTAATGAATTTTTTCCAATCAAACTTTTTATATATTGTATTTGAAATATGCCCAGTGGAATATGCACTTATAATAACATATTTTCCAGGTTGTAATGGAATTATATGCTCACATTCATTTATAGATGCTTATGAGGTCTGAGTAGTATCTGGAGCAGGAAAATGTCCCTCTTCCTGGGGTATGATAAAACAAATATCATTCTGAAAAATATGTTGTGAAACATCATAGAACAAGAGTAACAATCTGTATTTTAACATATGTAACTAGACTTCAAAGTGAGGAAATTGTTTTTGAACAGGCAGTGTAGAAAGCTAATAATGTAATCATAAGTTAACTCCCCAAAGTTAGTAATGTATAAATAGTACATATTTCTTTTTCTAAATTAGAACCAGTCTTTCTTTCTTAAAATACATAGTAACAAATAAGAGTAAAAAACCAATTCGTTTTTATTTTTATTTCTTAAAGATTTTTTTATTTATTCATTTGAGATAGAGTACACACACAAGCAGGATGGGGGGCTGGTCAGTGGGAAAAGCAAACTCCCCGCTAAGCGGAGAGCCTGATGAGGGGATAGATCCTAGGACCCTGGGACCATGAACTGAACCGAAGGTAGGCGCCTAACCGAGACACCCAGGCACTCCACCAATTTGTTTTTAAAAGCCAATGGTTCTTTACTCTAGGTTTTTGGGGTGTTCCTGGGTTGAAAAAAAATTATACACACACACAGAATTAAATAATTTCTCAAAAAAATAAAACTTATAGTGTACATTACAAACTAGGAAATACATAGTAGACTGTGATACCTGTTGTCTATTAAACACAGTATATCTGAATGAAGAAGGGAAAAAAAAAATCTCTCCTGGCACTTAGACATATATAAGGAGTTTTTCTAAAACTCCAGAAAGGTACTTAGTTGTGTTAACAAAAACATGTTAACACGATCAGTAAAGATCAGAAACTCAGTAACATTTAGTGAACAGAACAATTTATAAAGTTAAAATACCCCAGAACTCTAAGATGGTATTCCTGTAAAAGGAACACAGAGCTAAAGGAAAAAGACATAATTTTACTGAGTGGAATTAACAGGGTTACGTTATGAAATGTTGCAATTTTATGACAACTACTCATCCTAGCACCCAACCTCCTTTGTGGAAGATGACCATGTTCTAATCCCTAGAACCATAAATATGTTACCTTACATGGAAAAATGAATTTAGCAGGTGTGATTAAGGTTAGAGACCCAAAGATAGGGACATGAGCATGGATTAGCCAGGTGCACCCAATTTAATCACAACGGGTCTTCAAAAGAAACTTTCCTGGCAAAGGTCAGAGTTTGAGGAGGATATAATTAAAGAAGCCACATACATGGGCAGCTCTAGATGCTAGACAAGGGAAGGAAGGGACAGATTATCCCCTAGAGCTCCCCAGAATATAGTCCTGTTGACACCTTGATTCTAGCCCAGTGAGACCATGATGCACTTCCAACAGAACTGTAAAACAGTAAATTTGTCAAATTCACAGTAATTTGTTATAGCAGCATAGGAAATTACTTCAAAGCCCCATTGGTGAGCTTAATGCTTCCTCCTACCCTATGCTGGAAATGGACAGAAAGCTAAGAAAGTGGAGAAGCTAATCCTGAGTCCTGACATCACTGGAATGCTGAATTTACCAAATCTGAGACAACCAACCACCAGACTTTTTGTCTAAATCACTTTTAGCGGTACCATTTCCTGCAGGCAAAGTTCCTCACAGATTCACCAGAAAACAGTGATTTATATACACTAATACAGCATGTACAGTTCCAAGGTTGTCCTCCAATCTTAGATTTGGAGGCTGTAAGATCTTCCAAAATAAATACTTCTCACTTCAGGAGTTTCGCATCCCCCCTCCCCCATATCAATTACTTGACATGCTATGAGGAAAGGAGAAATAACCAATATTCATTATCAATTAAGTTATAAAGACAGCTCTATGTATTTCCTTATTCAGTCACCACTTTAGGAAACAAGAACTGGAAGGAACCACTCGAAGTTCTTAATATGTCAAAACAGCAGAAATTCTGCTAGCATTCTAAGAAAATAAGAAAATTAACAGTTATCACCCTTCCTGCAAACCCTGGGGAGAATTTAAGTCATAAGCTTTACTTGGCTCTTGTATTTGCCTATCGACTACGGTTTCCTTGCACCTTAATGCATCCCAGTTCTGTAAACACATTAAACCATATATACCATCCTTGCTAATATTAGAAACTGTAACTGTCAAAAATAATCATGAATAATTAACAAGAATCAGATTTTAAAAAGTATGGACTGAGCTTTTCAAGTTCAAATCATTAGCTCAATGCCAGAAACCTGAATCACACCAAATTAAGTTAAAAATTCTCAGTTTCTAAATTTCATGAAATCACAAAAACTATTGACTCAGCTCCATTAATGACTTGTAAACTGAAAGAAAAAAAATCATGAAAAAACTCATAAAAATTTAAGAAAAAAAACAAACAAACAAGCAAACAAACAAACAAAAAAAACAGGTCTTTATTCCTGATTCAACAGATCCCTCTTCCTCCCGGACTTAATAAATCTTTTGACAGTGAAGATATACACAAAAATGAAAGAAACAGGATGTACAGAATCTATTAATTTTTTCTAAAACTGATGGTACAAATCAGTGTCACAGAAATCTTCTGAAGTGGCCACTGATGTAGGTGTTAACTCAGCAGTCCTATGGCTTGATAGGCAAATTCATTTGGACGTGGGGCTAAAGCTGGCCAGGTCCTGTGGAAGACTCAGAGGAGGTACACAAAATTGTACAACTGGAAATGAGCCCACATTCTCAAAATTTAAATTTGGCTAATAATTTCTGAGCAACCACAATGAGCTGGGCATTGCAAAGGATGCTTTAAAATCTTCATGATCTAATCCTCACATCACCTTGTGAGATGGGTATCATCTTCCTTGTGTTATAAAGAACTACGGCTGCCAAAGGCGGTGTCACACACGGGGGTTGGGGCGACTCCACAGCCCCTCTCTCCTGCTGCACACGCCACAGCATGGTGTTAGTATTTACAGCTCCAATACTTACAGAAGTGAAGAGAGGGATCAAATGATGAAAGATGGTCTTAATAAAAAATGGCAAGTTTTTAAAGCCTTTAATATAAATTGCGGGTTGAGGGTGGACTGCTGTGGGGCGGCGGTAAGGTGGCGGGAGATGAGAGGGAAATTATTTTAAATCAAAGAAGAGCACTTTAAATAAAACATAATAGGATTTCTTTTAATCAGAGAAGCAGCATGGCCCAGCAGAGGAGCAATGGCTTTAGACTCAGATCTGTATTCCATTCAGAAGGGCAGCTCCTTTCTGCTCAACTTCACTTGAAGAGTGTAACTTGTTCTTACATATAAAATCTAGGCAATATTTGTCTTGGCTCTTGTACAAGATTGTTTTGGGGAACAAATAAAATGATAGGAGGTCAACACAACTGTTAAAAAAAAAGAAATATGCTATCAATACTATTGCATTATTATCTAATAAAGGAGGTCTGTATTTTTGCCAGATTCGACATATGCTTTTACTAACAAATGCATTACAGAAGTCTATTGAAGTAGACCCAAAAATGGCCGACTTGATATGAAAGTCACCATAAAAAGATATTCCTAGTTGGATGAAGCATCTCATTCTCATTATGAATAAGGTACTGATCCCTTGAGTTTAAAAAAAAAAAAAAAAAAGGGGTGTCACCTGGGTGACAGCTGATTAAGCTTCCGACGCTTGCTTTTGGTTCAGTAGTGACATCAGGGTCCTGAGACTGAGCATGGAGTCAGCTTGAGATTCTGCCTCCCTCCGCTTGCCTGTGCTCACTCTCACTCTCTCTCTCTCAAGTAAAATCTTAAAAAAACAAATAAAAAATAAAAAAAATAAATCTAAAATTGCATGTATGTGAATAGGCGGCAGTCAAGTCCAGGCCAAGGCCCCTGACCCTGCCTCGGGGCGTGCACTATACAAGGCAGAAAGGCTACTGGGGGCTTCATAAGCTCTGTTGCCATGGGCCCCCCACTGGCAGTCAGAGAGGTGCATGGTCTCGCAGAAAATAAAATACATCAAAGATCTCCCTTTAGGAAGAAGCACACCTAGCAGGCAAGGTCCAAGCCGTTACCACCCTCAGATACTCCTGAGCTCCTGAGTCCAGGCCGCATGATTCCTGGGCAGCTGAGCCTATGGCCAAGCATGGCAGCAGCACAAGCCCAGGCTCCTAGCTCCCAGCCCAGGACTCCCTAACAAACACTTTGCCCCAGAGCTCCCTCTCAACCACGGTGGCTGAGAATTTATTCTATTACATCAGGACTTAAGGTTATTCCTACCAGTCCTGCTTCCCCACCTCATCACCCACGGCAAACCCCCAGAAAAACTCCTGTACTCCAACCTCTTGGCATCGACTCTCGGAGGAGCCAACTGACAAAACAGGTTTCTGTTTTAATGTACTGAACAACAAGAACTAGCTGCAGGTCTCACAAGTACCCTAATTTTGAAGTAGTGAGGAGTTTCAACACTATTTTAATATATCTGAAATAATACTAATGGGTATAAATAAAAGTATATACAAACTTTACAGGGAGAAATGGCATAGGTGCTGATGTGATCATTGCCTGTATTTATAATTGAAGGGAAAGCTAAATTTCGGTTACAGGTTTAGTGAAAGTAATCATTTTTTTCCTTATCCATGTTCAAAGACCCCAAGTTAAGAACTCCTGGAGTAGAGTATGTCTGACTTGGAAATAACCACTCTTTAAAGACACAAACACCTAGACAAGTGAGTGCTGTGATAACCAAACGTTTCTAACCTGAAGTTTCTCCTTAGATGCCAGCAAATCCATGAATGCTTATGTTAAATGCACAGAATGTGTTACAAATTATAAGCTGTGACTAAATGATTTAACCTTGAGGGATAAAATAACCCAGCTCACTCCAACACAAATATATAATTACCTCAAAATCTAACTTGGGAAATTCAAGGTTAAGAGAAGTTATTTTCCGAAAAGGGTTATTTTGTTTTGTTTTTTTCTGCTACAGAAGAATTTACTACGTTGTTTATTTAGGATCCACTTCCAAAAGCACACAAGCCAGCAAGAAGCCTCCTACACCAATCTCCTTAGGACTCTCCTACCACGACCACGCTCTCCTTTTGTTCCAGCAGTGACATCCAGTCACAATATTAATGCCAGGGGATCCTATTTCTTCCAAGCCTGGCAAGTGTGTGTGGAGGGAGGCATGGGGGACATTATCTTAAGATTAAAATCATGCATCCAGAAGGATGAGTAGCCTTTGCATTTTCAGATGAATAATACTGTACACTAATTATGACTGGGAGTCTTGAGTGCTAGAACATAAGCAGACAAGGCAAAGAAGAACCACCTGAAATAGGGAAGTGTTCTTTGAGCATCCAGAGGGCAACAAGAGATGCCCCGGGTCAATGGGGAGAAGACAGAAGATACGCCAAATGGAAGAGAAATCCTGAGGGGGAAAAATGTGTGAGGACAGTAAAATGCAACAACCTTACAATGTTGTCAAGAGAGAACAGCTATAGGTGCAAACAACCAGAATTAAAACACCAAGGAGACTTTGTAATCTAGAAGGAACACAGTTTACCCCAACCTACTACTAGTTAAGTGACTCCAGCGAATCCAGTGCTCCCCAGTACCATTCCTCTCTCCAATGTTAAAAGGAAGAGAAGAAGAAAAAAGCAGGGGTTGGGGAGCCATGTTTATGGGCACCTCTCCCCCATGCACACAGGTCCATGCCTCCTCCCTTTCCATTTGCAGCATTTGTACAATACACAATATGCCTAGTTACAGGGGCCTTTAAAATTCCCGTCACACCAGGCCAAAGACACGCTGTATAACTAAGCATGCAACTGAAGCATTCTGGGGCCTGAAAGTGGCCTGTAGCTCCGGGCTAAACAAACCCACTCTCTTCAGCCTCTTTCTCTACGTTCTATTTCTTTAAAGCTTTCAGAATACATTTCTGTTTCTTTAGCAACCCAACAGAAGATACAAATAATTAATTAGTAATAATGAGATACTTCCTAATGGTGAAGCAAGACATTTCTGACCTATCTTATCATTTCTTTAAGTCTTTAGTTCTTTTCCAATTCAGACACAAACAAGAACCAAAGGATAAATCCCTAGGGAAATATTTGATTCTTCAAGACTTCCTCCTCAATCTTTCCAAATTGGTGTTTGTCAAATGCCTTTTCAGAAAACTTTAAGATACGTTGCATTCATCTTGGCACGTTCTCTTTATTAACATGCATTCCAAAAATACACAGTTAAAAATTATAATTTTTATAATTTATAATGTTCATCCTAATGTAGGCTTGCAAGGTAGTTTAGGATTTTTTTAATACACTTTTGTTCCATACAGAGGAATAAATTGTGTTTCAAATGCAAAGTGGCATCCTGAACAGAGCCAAGTCCCTGGGATAATCCATGGTATATCCCTCCCTAACCCAACACTTTGTCCACTGAACTATGATGTCAGAAATCCAAGCCTGATTTGTTTTTAAGTGCATAATCCATTAACTGTTTCCATATGCCATAACTGTTCAGTTGAGAAATTATTTATAAGCCAGTTTATTGGTCCTATCTGGCAAATAGGATGCACCTGTTATAAAATGTGATTACTTCAGAAAGCTAACAATTGTGGAATCACATTTTTATAATAAATCAACCTAAGTGAATTAGACTATTCACATACTTTCAGAAAGCCCTTTAATCCCTATTAAGTTAACAGTTTGTGAATAATGAAAGTAATTAATATTAATTTTAGTTGATAAATCCAACACCAATAACCTGTTAGTTTACTTTAATCCATTTTCCAACAGTCTAAAAATTAGCCAACACGTGCTTCCAATCTGGTAAAAAAATACACAGGTCGTTAGCATTATTTTGATGATACCAAATGTTCAATATATGAATATTGTGATTAAATTTCAAAGAGATATACACTCAATTTTCTTTAACAGGAGCCCAAGAGAGGAAAGCATGGCAGTCCTTTCTGAATGAAAAACCACATTTGTCTTCCATTCCTCATTCTTATGCTTCAACTTAATGGAGAACTTGACAGAGTTTCACAGAGATTGTGAAAGCAAACGTGAATGGACACATGTCTGCCTTTCTCTCTACAGTGTCCCAAGTGCCAACCACAAGGCCTAGCATACAATGTACACCCAATAAATATTTGCTGATTTGAACAGTGTAGCCAAATACAGGAAAGAAAAAAGGTGGGAGCAATGAATGAAGAAGAATGAGGAAAAGAAAAATATGACCAGGAAAAAATCCTGTGTGCTATTTTCAGAAGACTTTAAAATATAGAAAGCTAAGATAGAACTCAAAAATTTAGAACTGAGAAATGCAAGGAAACCAAAGCAATACTTGATAACAAAGAGAAAGTGGTATAACTAAATCAGGGAAGCATGTTGATTTCACAAGAAAAGGCTGAGTTTTCTTACACTCCTCAAGATAGGGCACTGGCACTTTCTTATTAAAGTAATGTTATAAACATCACAGGGAGGTTAGTTTAAAAGACAACATTATTAAAATTTAATGGGTGGGGGCAGGGGAGATGGAGATATAATAAAGAACAACATGAGGCAGGAGGAAATGTCCAAGCTCATACCTAGAATATCTTGCTATGTCTACCAAAGTGTGGGCCAGGGTGGTATTCTGGGGACTTAGCACTGTTGTGCAGCTGAAAAATCTCAGCAGAAATGTGGTCTTGATCAGACAAGGTAACATGAAGGCAGCCCATCTCAGGGAGTGGTACACCACAGGTGCTCTATGGGTACGATTAGGCGACTATAAAGCTCTCTTCCTTTTCCAACTTTCAGGGTGTAAGACTAGTAAAACCCAGTCATCTTAACATGAAAGCCTGTAAAACCCAAAGCAGTGTCTTCCATAATAAAATAAAAATAATAATCAGTAACAAAAAAATAGAGTATGTGATGGGAACAGATAGAGCGTAAATGACTGAATTCAGTTCCTTTTTACTTTCTACCTGTTTCAAATGTTTAGGGAGCACAACTGATTGGCATTTACCATTTTAAATACCTGGGATGGAACTTCTACCTTTGTAATCAGAGAAATACCTCTAGGTTTTTTGTTTAACAAATTTATACCCCCTTTCACGCATTTTCCTTACCCACGCCTCCGGCAACCACCAATATGTTCTCTGTATCTATAAGCTTAGTTTGCCTTTATGGTTTGTTGTATTCTACATGGTTTTGAGATTCTACATATAAGAGAAATCATACAGTATTTGTCTTTGTCTTTGTCTGATTTATTTTCAATTAGCATAATGCCCTCAAGGTCCATCCATGTTGTCACAAAATGCCCTGGTTCTTCAACAAAAGAGTTACTGCAGTGAAAAACAGATAGGCTAGTTCTCTAAAAACCCAGTAGAGTCTCCAATGATGGGACTCCTGTGTCCTTTCCTGTTAAGCTGTGATGCAAACCTCTATGACGAGAATCAACCAGCAGACAATACCCCCACCTTCCCCCACCAGGCTAGGGAGCAGAGAGCGACTGCAGGGCCACTTGGAGTGAGTGATAAGTGACTAGGTTTAATTATGAATTCTGCAGAAATCACAAAATTGATTCAAAGTAACCTCTGGAGTCATGGGAGATGGGAAAAAGTTAAGTTGGACCTAAAGCCTCAGGGGCCAGGCTGTGAATAAAGAGAAAAGGAGAGACATGTCCACTCCACCAGCCTTCAGTCTTGTCTAAGCTTTCCAGATACTTTCCTCTGGCTTTCCTTTCTGATCTTTTCTACATAATAGGAAATCCTGCTTTTCTGAAAGCAGCAATATTTTTTCCCCAATATAATACTTAAGTACTACTAATGATAAAAAGCACTCTGAATGCTCCTTGAATAATGTTCTCTAAGGAATTATCCTTCAAAATCCAGATCAAAAAGTTGTCACCTTCTCAGCCTGTTTCTTGTCACCGTGAAATGTTGGCATCACCCAGGGTGACACCCTTGAGTTTCCCCAACATTTCTAATCACCATGGAAGTATCCTCTACTGTCACAGAAGAAAGAAGGTAGCATCTGGGCCAAGACAACAGAAGTCATGGGTCTCTGCCAGCCTCTAAGTCAAATGAGAGACTCCAGGCCAAGGGACAGCATGTCCAAATGCAGAGTAATGGAAGCACACATGCAACACTCAGAAAAAGATCATCCTTCCTTTCCCTTATCCTTTATATCGAGTATTAGATTCAACAAGTACATTTTTTTTTCAACCTTGAATCTCAAGGCTAAAGTTAAATGACTTAAGAATTTTTTAAAGGTCCAATTATTTCATTTAGGGCTAGCACTACAGCTAAATTAAAGACATGCTAACAAGTTTCCCTTTTGAGCCTCATTAATTAAGAAAGTAATCAGAGTAAAGAGAAAAAAAAAAAAAAAAGAAAGACAGTAGCTGGATGGCAGTATTACCTAAATAGGTTTAAGGTACCACCATTTGTACCTACTAGGAAAGCAAAGGGAAAACTAATCAATTCCGGATTATGGAATCTGAAATTCTGAAGTGTTTTACATGTAAATACATATTTTAACTGCCATATATTTTCCTTGATTGCCTGAAGAGTGCATTAATCTTATTCAAAGAAAATGTTCATTCTCCATAATCAAAAGGTAAAATTAAGATCTGCTTACTTCACAAGTTTTCCTAGGACAGGCTTGCTGAGAAAATCCCTACTGTTTTCAAAGATCAAAACGCATCAATTTTACTATTTTAGTCAAGAATAGTGTCCAGAAATATCTGCTAAAAGCTTTGGATTTACCCAAATTCTGGAAAACCACCTTAATTCACAATTACCTTTTAGAGTTTCTAACTTAGAATTATTTTTTAGAAAGAGATTCTAATTTACAGTTATATTTTACAAGCATTTCAAAGGAATGCAAAAGTGTTTTTTAATATCCTTTCATTGCCGTGATTGTCAAGTTAAATCAGATACATAGCATAGTGCCTATCACATAGTAGGTAAGTTTTTCTAAGATTTTATGTGAGGGAGATAGAGAGAGCACAAATGGGGTGGAGGAGTGGTAGAATGAGAGGGAGAAGCAAGCTCCCCAATGAGGGAGCCCAAGGACATGGGGCTCAATTCCAGGACCCCAAGGTCATGACCTCTGCCAAAGGCAGATGTTTAACCGACTGAGCCACCCAGGTGCCCCCACAGCAGGCATTTTAAGAAGTTAATTTTTCCCTCTCTACAGCAAGCTATCTCATCACCAGCTGGCGTACAATCTCTCTTCTCCAGCTCTCTGTGTTCAATGAGCTCAGGGTCATAAGTGGCATAGTTTATGGTGAAAAAGTTTCCTTTTTGAAAATTAAAAGGTAATCACTGATCTAAATACCCTGTAATATAGGCCTAAAATGTAAGCATTACATAACTTAAAAATTAACTTAATAGCTTAGGTGATATCAGCTCTGAAATATATGTAGTAGAAACCCAATTTTCAGGCAAGAATAACGACTGAGTTATTTAAAAACAAAACACAACAAAAATCACACTAAACAAGTAAAAGCTATTACCAAAAAAAAAAAAGAAAGAAAAAAATAGAAAATGAATGCTATTACTTTTAATGAAAAGATCATATAACATATTCATATACTTCTATCTTAAGCTGACTTTCAAGATATTCTATAAATTTGTTATTTCTATCCAATGTTATTCATACTAATTATCATGCCAGTAACTCTAATATTAAAAGGTGGTAAAACTCTGACGAGAAAAAAGGCTCACATTTTGTTTTTCTATGTCCTACTGACTAAAAGGAATTCTCATGCTGAAATTCTCTGTGAAAACATCTTCCTTTTCAAAAGTCCAATTCAGAACATCTTTAAAAAAGATATCATACTAAAAATTTAACAAAGTTCTATATTAAACATTTACATTTTAAAGATTGCTCATGAGATAATCCAAATAACAAAATTTGTATTTTAAGCATTTCTTTTCATTAGATAATTTATTTAACCATTAGTGAAGTAAAAATATGTCTAGGACTCTTAAAATAATGCTCTCTAGAAGTTAATATATAAAAACTGGCAGGATTAATGTACTAAAATTAATAAGCACGATGTTCAACTTACCTTTTTGTTGGCAACAAAATGTATTCTCAAGTTTACAAAGCAAATCCACATTTTCATACTTATTTTCATTTGCTTTTACCCAGAAACAGTTTTCAGTCATTTCATGAGGTCTGATCTGCAATCATAGAGATGGATTCATAAATAGTTGGGCGTTTCATCCGTCCCAGAGCAATCAGTATGTACAGACCCAGGGTCCCATAGCTGTCAGCAGATGTTTATGAAGTAATCCCTATAATATTTTTCCCAAAAGTGTGTTCAATAAAATCCAAGTTCCCCAGGAAGCTAAGGTTTTAATGAGGGATGGGAGAAAAAAAAAAAAAAAAAAAAAAAAAGTGCCACTATCACATAGCTGAGGATTTGAAGCAGAGTGAAATAAAATTTGTTTATTCTTAATTACACCTCTCAGGATCTTTAATAATGCTTGTGTGCATAGCAACAATTCAAGTGCAGGATACATTACACATCCCCTCCCAAGGTTGTGTGACCATGAAACCATCTTTCTGCAGGATTCAGAATTTGTGTCCTGACTAAATGAATATCAACTTCCGACAACTAGTATTAGTTTTTCCAATGGCTACCAAAATAGAAAAGTTCCAAAAAAAATTAACGTTCTTTGTACTTTTGTGAAACATTTCATAATAGGTTCAGTGATGATGGTGAATTACCAATATGATGACAAATCCAATCCCATTTAACAATTATTAACTCTCACCAAACTTCTAAACCAAAAAGCCTTAGTCAAGAGAAAAAGGCTTTGTCTCAACACTTATGTAAGACAAATAATGCTTGTCTATTTAATGTCACTGTGATTAGAATTTTCATCGGAAATTAAATATAAGTAAATGTAAAATTAAATTCTAATATAGGTGATAGTATGTTTTCTTCCATTTACTTCTGTTTTACCTTTAACCAATTCAATCTTCTCATGTTGGTTTCAGGTTTAAATTCTTTCTTCGGTTTTAACCCAAATGGTAGGGTTGGTGGAGGAGGAGAGTTTCGTCCATTGAGAAATCCCAAGGGAGGTGGTGGGGGCACAAGACCACTAAAGGGCATTGGCATTCCTGGAAGTGGAGGAGGGGGTGGAGGAGGGGGTGGAGGTGGCCCGCCTCCACAGGAGGGCCGTGGCAGGGGAGGAGCCAGGGCTGGAGGGCCAGTTCCATTTTCTTTGGACAGCGGCAAAGCATTATTTGTACCAGCTGGCAAGACACCAAACTAGAGAAGAGGAAAAAGAAACATGATTAAAAACATCTATAATGCATGTAGAGATACACTTTCCTCAAAAATGATTATTTTAAATCAAAGATAATTTACAATCAGCACTTTCACAAGGGTTAACCAAAAAAAAATAAAATAAAATAAACCAAGTTGCATTTTCCCCCCAATTAAAGAATTTTGCTTTTGTTTTCATAAAAGCATAATTGCCAGAAATATTATTTCCTATTTTGGTAGTTATGGCCATCCAGACAGGGGCATCCAGTAAGGATATAGGTATACGGATCTAGAAATTTGAAAATCAGCAGTATCTAGGTGATAGCTCAAGCCATGAGAGTAGCTAAGTTCGCTCAGTATGTACAGAGCATATAGCATAAAGAGAAGTCTATGTACAGAACTGTATGGAATACTAGCATTTAAATGAGAAGTTAAACAATAAGAAGATCAAGACAGACTTAAATAGTATAGTCAGATCATGTCTTTATCGTGAGAGAAAAAAAAATCTGAAATTCCTAAGTAGAACCTGCAGGGACCACATCACGGTCCTCATGAACGGGCCTTTCACGTGGCTTTCACATACAGTTCCACAGAGATGCCAGCCTCATTGCGATTTCAGGACCCCAGCACATGTTATTCCTTCTGCCCGGAACTGGAGTCTCAGCGCTGACTCACTTCCCGCAAATCCTTTCAGTCTTAGCTAGCACATCCTTTCCTCAGAATAGCCTCCTCTGACCACTCCTTTCACACTGAGACCACTTAGTGCTTCTCTTGAATTGCTCTGGATCATAAGCATTTATCTTTGAGAGATTATAAGCTCCATACGGGAAGTGCCAAAGTCTACAAAATTTACTCTTCCTCCAGCACCTAAAGTGGCGACTGGCAAATGAAAGCCAGTGAAGAATTATATGTAGGATGAATGAAAGGTGAGTGAAAAATCAGACAAGTACAGGTTCATGAGTCACACATGAAGGACGGGGGCGCTGGTCTACAGTGTCCAATGTCACAGACAAGCAATGCAAAATCAGGAGTGAAAAAGAGCTAAATATGGTCACTGGTCACATTTGTCCTTTTGTCTCTATGGCATAGTAAGAATAAATGCCTTTTAATTATTATAAAGAAGATGAGAGTAGATAATTTTTTTGTGATAGGATGATTTCCTATAATTACTTCAATTCTGAGATACACACTACACCTTGCAAATGTGGCATTTAATAAATGTTAATAAATCATTTTAAAAGTTTCATGGCACAATTATGGAAAACAGATCACGTATAAATGTCTGAAATTGACATCTAAGCTCAGCACAAATAAAAAGTGTTATAAAAGAAATTGAAGCCACAAATCAAAGTACCTATCTTAACAAAAACATTAACATAGAATGAATCCAGCATTATGTTGCGTTGCTGTTAGAATGGATAGTACTGCCCTCTAAATGTTAAAGAAGTATGTATGTCATATTCACACTCAATATGCATTTTATAATTAACTATTAATATCTTAAAGATATGGTTGGATTTCTACTCTACACTAACTTGTTTGATAGAATATGGTTGACCTAAATATACCATTCATGAGGTCAGATTATTCTGTGATTAACTTGCTCACCATTATAGCCCCACCACCTGACTCTATTTGGTTGTTAAGAGAATTAAGGAATAAAATAATAAATAACAGAATATATCTTATTCACACCTTTCATAATTACTATGGCTTTGAACAGAAAGAAGTATCTTAAGACAAATGAACAGATATCATGAAAAACACACACCAATCCTCCCCCCAAAAAATCTCCTGTTGTTCTTCAAAAATTAATATGGTGGTCAATACTAAGTCTCTAATTCCAAGCTTGCTTCTGATGGACAAAACTCGTCATCCCTCTCCACATTTTTAAATAACACAGAAGATTCCTGGATTTAATCTCAGTTGTAAAACAAATTCATTCCCCTATTTGTACACAACACATGCAGCAATAATATATCCAAAGTTGGTGACCACTTTTTTTTTTAATCAACAGGAATTCTTTAGATTGGATTTACAAGTAATCCTTCAACTAGAAGAAATTAAAAAGAAAGGTTTTTTTTAATTTATATTAGCCCAGACCAAGAGAAACTGGACATAAATATCTCAGCCACTGTCTATAACACAATCTGAAATATAAAACACAATCAAAGGTTTCTTTTAGTGTGAAAGACAAGGAGCCACACAGGAAAGAGGAACAGTTTCAATAAATTGTACTTCCTCCTTGCACTCTAAAGAAAGATCAGGGTGCCCGGGTGGCTCAGATGGCTAAGCCTCTGCCTTTGGCTCAGGTCATAATCTCAGGGTCCTGGGATCGAGGCTCAGGCTCAGCTGGGAGCCTGCTTCCTCCTCTTTCTCTGCCTGCCTCTCTGCCTACTTGTGATCTCTCTCTCTGTCAAATAAATAAAATCTTTAAAAAAAAAGAAAAGGGAAAAAAAAGAAAGATCAGTGAGAGTCATTTTCTTACAGAAAAGAGCTTTTTTTCTCTAAAACTGAATACTTAATGGATAGCTATGTCTTCAGGTATTTTCTTACAGGCTCCATAACAAAACTATCCACTAAGTATTTAAAAGAAAACAAAACAGCCAATAATATGGGAAATAGTAAGCCGATACAGGAAACGGTACATCTAAGACTATTGTGACATAACCGTAAATGCGGATGAAAGAAAATGAGCCAAAACCACACTTACTGCTCCTCATCCTATACGTAAATCTGCATGAAGAAGTTTAGCTATGAATCTTACTGTCATCCATTTACAAGATGCAGATGATATATTTCTTGCTATTTAAATGTTTTATGTGTAGAGGGTGTATGTGAGGTATCTGCTTCATAATCCAGATTTGCACTCTTTTTTTGTCATGTTTTAAATCTGTTTACTTTTGGAAATTGAAAAATTATCAGAAAATGTTCTCATTCAGCTAGAGGTTATCTTTCACTGCAAGGTACCCATAGGCTGAAGGTTTTGAAAAATAAATAGCTTGAGCAATAATTTCCTGTACTGGGATAAAGATCAATGATGAATGACAAATCTAAGAGTAAAAGACTTTCTTAACCTTTATAGTTACACATAAAACACATGATATTAAGAACAAAACCCAAATTAAATGTAAGGAAGCAGATTAATTAATAAATCTCTTTAAAATGCAAGTAGAAAAAAAGCGGCAAAGTCATTTTTTTTTTTAATTCACAGAATAGAAATACATAGAAACAATACTATGAAAGCATACTAGTGAAATTAAAGTTTAATGATTTTGAGCTATG
>PITA01000557.1:239740-263028 GCA_004023965.1 Spilogale gracilis
ATGGCATTGAAAAGCACTATTTTTCATAGAGAAATATGACTCTAATGATCTGTCAGCAGAACACAAACTTTTTATGAAAGGAATGGCAGATTTTGCTAAGTCACCCAAAGCCTTTTTCTAGGTCCCTCCAGGTCCGACCAAAAATCATTCAATTTGCAAGGGAGCTGACAAAGCCAGAGATGGAGTCTGTGACCTTCTCCTCTCGGCAGAGCAAAGAGGCCCAGAGGTATCTTCAACACTGACATTTTTCTTAAAAGTCCCTAAATATCATTGCAACTTTGTGTACAATAATAGAAAAGCACTGGACTGAGTTCCGTGACACCTACCTGCAAAAACTTCTACTTAAAATTTATGAGAAGTTTATCAATAGGAATTAAAAGAATTCCATTTTAAAACTTTTTAAAATTTTTAAATGACTCCATTTTATAAATATGTCACTTTTTCTTACATAATCATGAGAGTTAAGGGCCCTGATGTAGGTTCAAACCCTTCAACAATAATTAAAAGAATAAAATCTGTGTTATTTACCACTAATCTTTTGGAGATTAATCTTTGGGAGAGCAATGGCAAATTAATCTGCCAAAGACCCTGGTGCAATCAATACCTTGGGGGAGGAAGGCAAACAGTAAAATTTGGTGAATCCAGCGCGTTTTCTAATTTATATAGCCCCTCATCACAAATGCCCATCTTGTATTCAAATAGCTTCACCCTGCCATCATTGTGACTGAAAACCTCTCCTAACAGAGGTGAATTTCAATAGGGTGGTGTCTCACAGTGAAGAACATTTATTTCACTCTTTTAAAAAGAAAAAAAAATCAAAAAAATGCACAACCACTTCCCATATGTAACCTTTAGACTCTCAAATACAGTCAAAACTCAATTAAGGAAAAAACAATAATATAAAAATCAACAGTTTACCAATGGCGCTTAAAAATTCATGACTCTTATTTTGTTCCTAATTCAAAGATGTGGTTAACTAGTCCCTCATCACACAGCCAGTAAGTGAAGAGGTGAGATTAAAAGCCAGATGTTGTCTTCCCACTGAGTTTAGATGAAAACACCACCTTCCTACAACTTATATTTAGATAAGGTATTATAGTTTGTTTTTTAAGATGAATTTTATTTTTTAGAACTGCTTTAAGTTTATAGCAAAATTAAGCAAACGTTCCAAAGATTTTTCATATACCCTCCCATAGGTGTTTCCTCCCCCATGATTTAGTATAAGCAAATTTGCTACCATACTCATTCTGTGTCCCAGTGTGTTCCATTACAACACACTGCTCTGGCTCTCTTACTAACTCCTTGACTGCTCCAACCAATTCTTATACAGTTCTTATTCCTCAGTCCTACCCTGGAACATTTCCATGTTATAAGATTCTTCCTTCACCCCTCTGTTGGCCTCAGGTCTGGTAGAAGGCTATCTTCCACACCCACATTCTTCAATCCCCATTCCTAAGCATTGATGACATCGAAATCCCTATCACCAGCCCAGTTTCTCATCTGAATTCTGCAAGCTAATCAGTCCATAAATGTATCTTCAAATGCTCAGTGAACATTTTCAAGGCAAAAAACAACAAAACCAGTATTTTTAAAACCAGTATTATCTTCCCTTTACAAAGTTCTTTGAATGCTATTCTTTCTAAAGAACAGCTCAAAAACCATGACTCTTTTTGCTCTTGAACTTTCAATGGCTACATTCAAAGGCTATGCTCAACATAATATCTAGGAAGCTCCTGGGACTTGGCCCCAAACTACCTATTTCCCATTATACAGTAAGTAATAGCATGTGTCTGCTATGTTCCTCAAAGAGGGAGGTGTTAGAGATACAGAGTTGAATAGGATATGGTGATTGCTTTCAGTAAATGTAGTGTCTGGTGGCAAAGTAAAAGCAAACTAATAACCCAAAGCCTATGAAAATTACCAGCAATACAGAAATAAGACTGCAGGCATGGGAGTAATTCCTCAAGGAATGATGCTTGATCCCACATTTAAAGAACTTGAGTAGTTAGCTGAGAAGGGCAGTTAGTCCTTCAGAGACGGTCTAGCATGGTACATAAATGACAAGCAACCACGTGTAAGGGCCATAAAAGAAGGGAGGAAAAGAAATTGCAAGGAATGAAGTCATTGATGTAGCCAGGAATGAAATTATTCAATGGAATTTTACAATAAGCCAAAAAGTTTTCCCTTGTGCCTAAAACCATGGAGAGCTATTGATAGTATTTATAATAAGAAATTAACATGATCAAATCTGCACTTTGGAAAACTCAACCTGCAGCAGGGTGGAAAGTGGACTGAAAGAGAAACATCAGAGGCATGCAAAGGAGTTTAGAGGCTCTCTAGTTATCCAAGCAAGAACTGAAGGTCCACCTGAACAAAGGGAGAAGACAGAGGAATTGAGGGAAAAATTTAGGGATATTTGGTTTTGTTTTTTTGTCTTTTGGTTTTTTTTTTTTATTTTTTTTTTTAAGATTTTATTTATTTATTTGACAGAGAGAAACACAGCTAGAGAGGGAACACAAGCAGGGGGAGTGAGAGAGGGAGAAGCAGGCTTCCTGCTGAGCAAGGAGCCCAATGTGGGGCCCGATGTGGGGCTCGATCCCGGGTCTCCAGGATCATGACCCGAGCCGAAGGCAGTTGCTTAACCAGCTGAGCCACCCAGGCGCCCCGGTTTTTTTTTTTTTAAACAGAATCTTGGAGCACCTGGGTGTCTCAGTCGTTAGTGTCTGTCTTCGGCTCAGGTCGTGATCCCAGGGTCCTGGGATGGAGCTCCACATCGGGCTCCTTACTTGGTGGGAAGCCTGCTTCTCCCTCTCCCACGCCCCCTGCTTGTGTTCCCTCTCTCACTGTGCCTCTCTGGAAAATAAATAAATAAAATCTTTAAAAAAAAAGAAAAAGAAAAAGAAAAATGTAAAAAATTAGTGCACAACTAAATGTAGGAAATGAATAAGGGAAGTCTATTTAGGATGACTACAGTGTTCTATTGCTTTGCAAGCTGGAAACTAAATATTAGAATTGGGGGAGGGGATGAATAGGGATATAAAATACATGGGGAAAAGCCATTTTTTTTTCAAAGATTATTTTAGAAAGTCAGAGAGTGGGGAGGTAGAGGAGAGGAGGGGTAGAGGGAGAGAACGTCAAGCAGACTCCCCGCTGAGAGTAAAGCCCAACATCAGGGCAGAGGGAGAGAACCTCAAGCAGACTCCCTGCTGAGAGTAGACCCCCCCCCCCCCGACAACCCAGGATTAGATCTCACGACCCATGAGACCGGCTAAGTGGAAATTACAGAGTCGGATGCATAAGTGACTAAGCCACTCAGGTGCTCCTGAAAGGGCATTTTTAGGGAAAAGAAAAATGAATTTAGTTTCAGAAATACTAACCTTGAGATGCTTATAGGAAATTCACAATAAATTTCCGCATCACTTTCTTGGGTATGCCTCCCTTGGCCACCCAAGACTAGATGAGGAATCCCTTCTATAGTCCTACACACAGCACAGGGTTTAACTACCATAACAGTTATTATACTGTAATATAAAAATATCATAATGCACTCTCACAACCTCAGTAACACTCACCAACCGGAAGCTTATTAATAGTGAGAACCTATTTTACTCATCACCCTTCCACAGTCTTACATCTATGACTAAACTCAAAAAATACATCTTGAATGAACAAATGGAGCAAATTCCTGTCAAATCTCCCTTTATATGTTGTGAATAAATATGTCAATATCATATATTAAAGCTCCTTAATCTTCTAGCATAAAAAATCTTTGAGGGGTCATGTTCTCTATTCTTCCTTGTATGACTGCTCAATGTTTACTGCTGCTTAGCAAGAAATAAAAAATTAAATTCTTATGAGAGTAAAAATAAAGTCTTTTTCACAATATCAATATGTACACAAACCTATCTCATATGGCTTAGAATAAGTTTTAGAAGGAAAAAGGTTACTTATTGGAAAAAATATAAAACTACTAAAACAACCAGACTCATAATTAGTATACTCTAAAAGAATTTATTAGGGTAACTAGGTCTTAAAGTATCTCTATTACTTAACAAAGAGAGAAATTTCTACATCTTACCTTATTAAAAAGATCAGACAAAATATAAACTTTGCTTTAGTATTTTTATAATATCTATAGTCAAATCACAGTAGCCCTGGGGATAAAATGAATCTCCATTAAAGACGTACTTTATAAAAACAAATATGATAGCCTTCTTCTCCAAAAAGAGTTACTAGAGCAATATTACACTTACAAAATTATACACAAAAATGTCAAGAAACACAGTTAAGGCTGAAGCTCTGCTTAATTTCATTCCCTAGGGTAAATGTATTAGTGCATCTGTACCAGAAGGTTGATAATTCAATATTCTCTATGTACTTTCTGACATTTCTGGTCTTCATTTTTCAAATTTATGCACCAAAATAAAGAATGTGTCTAGCAACTATGATAGCTTCCTGCCTAAAGCAAAGTATTTACATGTGTCCTTATAAAGCTATCAGAAAGAAGTTTCTGCTGATATATACAAAATGTTATGGCAATAGAAATTTTTTATGGAGCCAACAATATATTCTGAATATACCTAACACATATAACTTCTGACTAAAAGGAGACAGGTAACCTTGAACAAGGTCTTTCTTCTACTTACACTTTAAACTCTACAATCTTAAAATAGTATTTGAGAAGGGTATCACATTTAACAATGTATACCATACACCTATGTATACCACACACCTAAAAATAGTTATAAAGCAAATTTACACTATCTGGGATACAACCAAATCAGTACTTGAAAGATTACTACTATTTTTCTCATGAGGAGTTAAAACAGTAGATAAGTACAGAGCTTGGAGGTCAGGGTGAGGGGATACCTTACAACACGAACACCTAACAACTGTAGCATATATGACACTTAACTTAAAGGATCCATTAATTTGTCTCCTACATCACTGCAGGGCAATGACAGTATCATATTCATAGCTGTAATCCTAGTCTGCAGCCAGAGGCCTGGGAGTTAGTCATCTCTCACTAAGTGGTCAACCTCAGAACTTCTTATACAGGGCATTTACAAAATTTCTCATAAATGCAAGACCATCTACCATTTGCAAGTTACATTAACTTAAAAGGTTATAAAAATGTACAATTCTCTCAAGATTTATCTAGGTCCAGAGAGATCAAAAATGTAACCTCTCAGGCATGGGACCAAACACATAGTAAATGTGCATTTCGTGTATGTTCATTCAGGTGCTGATAGTAGTAATTATCATTTTTTCCTCCCATGTGAGAAACCAGCCACAAGAATTTAAATCAGAGCAATGAAAATTTTTCAAAATTTTCAACATTTTTCAAAACAGAGAATTCTAACAGGTACATGCTGAGCAGAGATGAAATCACCGAACAGCACCTTAAAGAAGTAGGGAATGGCTGGATGGTCAGCAATACTACAGGGTGGAAACAAACAGAACTGGTAATATCAGATACTTCTGACCTATAAAAATGACCATTTTATATGTTCAACTAGATCTAAGGAAGCAACTTTGCTCAAAACAAAAATTAGCCTTTAAACCTTATAGATACAATTTCGATCTTAAAGGCCTAAGTTATAGGATTTCTTGAGAAATACTCCAGTTCTAGAACTTTGACCCTACACATTTTGTTCACTCATTCCTTTTTTTTTTTTTTCTTTTTCCTTTTTAAGTTCTGAGGGCCAGGAATTATTCTAGGTGCAGGGACAGTGAATAAACAAAAGGCTTCAAATAAACACACAAACAAAAAAATCCTTCCTAACGTTTACTCTGGAGGAAGAAAGAGACAATACATCCATGGACACACAAGTAAATACATACACCACATGGTATGTCAGAAAATGAATACAACAGAAGAAAACATAACAGAGAGAGGGTCAGGATTGGGAATGGAGGGTTAAAATTTTTAAACAGTCTAGGAAATCCTCCTTTAGGATGACACTTGCACTGTAGGAAGGAGGTAAAGGTAAAGGATAGAGTGGGAACACCAAACAAAGACCCTGAGGCAGAAGCATGCCTGAGGACTCTCCTCACAGAGGCTTGCAAGTTAGTCTAAGTTACTTACTTTCTTGTAAAGTTCCGATGCTTTCTCTTCAAACTCTTCTAGTTTTGCTTGGTCTATGCAATTATCTAAAATTACAATGAAATTTTTTTTTACTCCAGTACTTCATGAAATCATTAGGACTTTAAAAGTTCAGAAGGAAAATCATAGAAAAGAATTAGAAATAGTGCTAGTAATAAAATATGCAAAACGGAGGAACCAGATGCTGGGATGGAGAAGGATTTCTCCCGCAGGTCATAACATATGAAGGTAAAGACAAACCCAACTATAATTTCAAACTATTGGTAAAAGGAGGAGAAAGTTTAAATGTAACACAGAATACTCAAAGGCTTCTATCATCAACCCATAAATATTTTGAAGGAAGAAGAGAAGAGGATATTCAACAGAAGTTAGGAAAACCGGCAACAGTAATGGACAGAAAATTAGCAACAACAAAATTAACAACTACTAACACATATGAATGAAAACTACGTTTTATTTTACCTAATACAAAAATATAAATTTTGTTTAATAAGACACAGAAAGGTTTAAATGATCTGTAATGCCAAGTGTCGCAGATGGCACAGAGAAAATGACCTGCCTTCACAAGTACAGTATAATAAGTAATGAACTTGGCTAATGAGTAACTAGGTATTATGTACTAAAATTTAAAATATACATTTTCTTTCAGCCAACAGTTCTACTGTTAGGACTGTGCCTTTAATCAAGCATGTTCTATTGTTAGCCTACATCTGGAAATAAATGTCCATTAATAACAGATTGATTAAATAAGCTACACTATATATGCACATGAAGGGATACAATGCAGAAGAAGTGATTCATATAGATTCCCCATGATGTAGTTGATCCTTTTTTAAAGTAAAAGTAATATATAAACACAGTTTTAAAAAACACATTACTGAAGGGTTATGATGAAAAGTAACACCAAATCACCACCTTAAAAACTCAATTCCATTTCCAAATTGTGACCTCTTACAGTTTTCCTCTCACTAGATTATTCAGGCAGTTAGTTTTCTAACTCTAAATAAAATGTGTATATCATAATTTCTTAATTTATCTATTTAATATATTACAGATAGCTTCCTATAATAGAAGATGAAAATGGTGTTCCTGGTTTAACCCCATTTATTTTAATAATTTTGCTTTCTGGGGCAAATTGGGTGACTCAATTGGTTAAGCAACTGCCTTTGGCTCAGGTCATGATCCTGGAGACCAGGGATCGAGCCCCACATCGGGCTCCCTGCTCAGCGGGAGGCCTGCTTCTCCCTCTCTCAGGCCCTCTGCTTGTGTTCCCTCTCTAGCTGTGTTTCTCTCTGTCAAATAAATAAAATCTTTAAAAAATAATAATAATAATTTTTCTTTCTTAAAATGGCTGGCTCTGGAGCACTAAATAAATACTTAAACCTCTGATCTCTGTTACAAAAACAGCATCTCCTGATTTCCACTCTAGTATCTGAAGTTACACTTCAGTACGGGAAGCCCTATATTTTCCATCATCTCTCTACCCTAATGTCTGACCCCAGGACCTCACACTCACCTATTCACATGAACACAGTGACATTCTCTTCTGTAAGTCCTCCGCATTGTGTCTCTACATTTTTTTGTAAACATTTAAATTCAACACATACAATGTATTTGTTATAACTTTGTGAAAGTGTTTCACTCATAGAGCCAAGCAGTAGTCATGGCGTCTACTTCCTTCTCAAGAGCTCAATGTCTACACCTCTCATGTACTCAAGTAAAAGCATTCCTAATGGTAGAATAAACTTGATTTTCAGATACTATTCAAAATTGTTCCACATTCTAGTTTGCTTCATATTTACAAGATGTTTTTCCTCATTTCTCTGTCCCTCCCACTACCAGGAACTTCTAACTGCTTCTCTTCTGTGGAGAGAAATGAGCACTTTCTTTGTCAGTGCCACTAATATTATCTAGTTTCTTTCTCATTCAGTACATTCCATACCTCTTCCCAGACTCAAATATCCTATGAAGAAAAAAACCACCTCACTCAAATAATGGATATTCCTTTTTTATGCCAAAATTTCACAGACACATACTCCTTCCACATTAGCTGCTATGTGGGATCACATATCAATGACTCTTTTGTTCTCTGTTACTTTAAAATCCATAAATTCTTTACTCATGCAGAATTTGTAGCAGGCACTGGAATTTGGAAAAGAGTGATTTGCAGAGTCTCCAAACACTGACATATCTCATTGTATGATATCAAAATAATCACCACTGATCTCATCAGAAACAAATTTGAGTACTGGGAAGCTATTAAGCTAATAGTAGCAGATGCAAGTTTTCCAAACCTCAAATTTTTACATGAAAACTTGAATTTGATCATTGGTAACAAATTCTATCAGTTGTTTTCCCTGACATTATAGACCTGCTTCGTTTCATTTTTTAAAAAGTGTGTGTCAAACAGTCATGCCTGAGTAGCCACAGCTTTTCAAGACAATCATTCCTTCAAAGTAAAAATCAACCAATTCAGCTTGCAATTCAAGCAAATCCATAGCTATGTGTTCCTTGTATTTTAGGATCCAGAAGTGCTAAATGTGTAAAGACAATTCATTTTGTCCTAGGGGATATGAAAGCAATGTGTACTCAAGGGTTATATTTTTAATAGAATAGTGTTTTTCAGTTATCAAGGACACTCAAGTAAAACACGTAAGTTTTTATTGTTTTGTTTTACTCAGCGTGAGGAATATGATGGCTACTAACACAGTTTTTTGTCACTGCCTTGATTGCTAACCAGGTGCCAGCAGTTTGACCCACCCTTATTTACATCACCAGCACAAGTATCAACACAATGGAAAAGGCAAATAAGGTCTTAGGATCCCTAGGATCCCCTGAAAGGGAGGGTTTCAAGGGTGCTCAGAAACCTACAGATCACACAGTGAGAACCAATGCTGCAGAGCTGACCTGCAGGGTAAGGGATAGTGAAAGATTTCCATTTAAATATTAGAGAAATACTCACCGACAAAGTGACTTAAATCTAAATCTAGTCTTTTCCGATATGTGAAGTCTGGATCCATCCCATCTCTATGCAGTACAATTTGAGATATACACTCATCAATTAATTTGAAGTACTGTTGCCTAAAACCGAGAAAAAGAATAAATGTACACCCAATTTATTAGTGTAACTTTATATCAAAGCATTTTGGTAAGCTCGCTTTAAATTCAGCAATTTGCCTCTGTAGTTTCAACAACTGCCATGTCAGATTTAACACGAGAAAGTGAACACAACGGTCATCACTTTCCTTCTAATGATCTTGAGTAAATTTTTATCCTTTTAGCAAATAGAGTGCTTTAATGATTATTTGCTTACAAAAGTCAGAACCTTGACTTAATTAGTAAGCAATAAAAAAGAACAGTAAGAGGAAGTGATATGAGCTTAAAAGCAGTACTCAAAAGAGATCAGCCTACTACTATACCATACTGAAATAGCTACCACTATTCACTTTATTAACACAGGCCAAAACGCATACTTTTTTTTTTTTCAAACAAAGTCTCTGAAAGGTTCTTAAAACTATACAGTGTACTATTTTTAGAATGTTTGTGGAGTCCAATTAAAAACTGATACCATAAATTATAAACAATACCAAATGAATACTTCTTATTCAAAAGACAACTGAAAAAATATAGCATAACATTTTTTTTTTGCCCAAAAATTAAAGTTTAACTACAATCCCCCAATAGGGATCATGTTTTCGCTACAGTTTTCAGTCTACCTGTTTGTAATAAGCAAAAGATTGTCCCTTAAAACTTAGGCCAACAAATTTAAAAGAAATACCCAGCAGATTATAGTGACAAAACCAAACCAAAAGTGACAGAAAGGGTGGGTGCTATCTCAGTGAGGTCAGTCCTTCATTCCCAGCCATGCTTAAGTCTTATTTCTTCCCTCAGTGGTTGTTGGGTTTTGTTTTTTTTTTCCCCTCAGTGGCTTTTGGCACACATTTCCTCTCCCTATCTTTCTCGTCATGTAAGTGATGGTGCCTCTGCTCATTTGAGCTTCTCTTCCCTGGACACAGTGACCTACTTGCCCTTCATCTACTTGCCTCACATCTAATAAATGACCCATTATGCTGAATAAATTCACAACAACATTAGCAAAGATGACATTGGTCACTGACTGTTCATAAACTTAAAATGTTTTAAGACTCTGTTCTTGAGGGGCGCCTGGGTGGCTCAGTTGGTTGGACCACTGCCTTCAGCTCAGGTCATGATCCCGGAGACCGGGGAACGAGTCCCACCATCGGGTTCTCTGCTCGGCGGGAAGCCTGCTTCTCCCTCTCTCACTCCCCCTGCTTATGTTCCCTCTCTGGCTGTGTTTCTGTCTGTCAAATAAATAAAATCTTTAAAACAAAACCAGAAAAAAGACTGTTCTTGGGTACATACCAAAACAAGATAGAATCACCAATGTTTTCCTCAATGTTATAAACTTTTTTCAAAAAATTAGTCTCCCATTCCCTAATCTTTTGCCATAAAAACCAACCACATTTACAGTTAAGGTACATAAACTGTGCACATTAGTATCTATATCACATTTGAATACCTTGATGATGTATTTGATTCGTTTTATTCAATGTTATCCTAGTGCTGGCTTTTTAAAGATTTTATTTATTGATTTGAGAGAGGGAGAGAGAAGTAGAGAAAGAGAGCACAACAAGGGGGAAGGGCAGAGTGAGAGGGAGAAACAGGCTCCCTGCTGAACTGGGAGCCTGACTCAAGGGCTTAATCCCAGGACGCTGAGATCATGCCTTGAACTAAAGTCAGACACTCAACCACCCAGGCATCCTTAACCTAGTGTTGTTTTAATACAAATGGGTTTTAAATTAACAACATAGGCAATTTCGTGGCTTTTTTTTTTAAATCATAACTTCAGTATGTTTTCTCACCTCCATAGCTCCCAATGATAAGTTCATTTACAAAGTACCTGAAATTTCATGCAAAACCTTTTTCAAGGCAACACTAGCAAAATAAAATAAAACAATGTGCTTCTGGATTCCAGGCAAATAAACCTAAAAAATAATTTCATGAGCAATATTGGTGACCTAGTGACTATGTCAGAGGAATATATGAATAACCTAATTAAGGCATGAAAATAAATTGTCATTACTTCACTGATACATCATTTTTGTTGGAGGAATTTTAAAATCATCTTCACTTTCACTTTAGTATTTTAACAAATATCAAATTATCTCCCATGCACATTCAACCAGCAGAATATTTTCCACATGTCAGCCCTTGAGCATTTGTGAATTTGATCTTCTACTCCACCCTCCAATTATCTTTCTGCATTTCACTTTTCTTGGGGACAGGAGCTACCTTTCTTATACATTCCCCAATCGAGTTCCATTTCAGTAAAATTTCCTCTTTTTCCAAATGAGAAGATGAGCAAAATTTCTAATTTCCCTATTCACTAATCCTTTCAAATGGGAATATCTTGCATTCTAAAATAATGCCACTTATAAAAATCTTTTAAAAATTTTATCAATATGTATAAATAAAATCTTTAAAAAGGGGGGGGGGGGGCGCCGGGGTGGCTCGGTTGGTTAGCGACTGCCTTCGGCTCAGGTCATGATCCCAGAGACCCGGGATCGAGTCCCACATCGGGCTCCTTGCTCAGCAGGAGGCCTGCTTCTCCCTCTCTCACTCCCCTTGCTTGTGTTCCCTCTCTGGCTGTGTTTCTCTCTGTCAAATAAATTAAATCTTAAAAAAGAAAAAAAATTTTATCAATATGTGTTTAGAATGTTCATTATACAAAAAAGTTTCAGAAAATCAAAAATTTCTAAAAAGTAAAATCCAGGTCCTTCTAAGATAGTGAAAGGAGCAAGATTCATAGAACTGTACACCACTAACTGGAAATTTTACTATATGTAAATAAAATATTAAATAATTTTTAAATGAATGTATGGAAACTTATGTAAGTGACCCTTATCTGACTCAGTCTTATAATGAAAATATATTCTCTATTAGAATAAATACCAACAACAACAAATACCTATGAGAATTTGGGAACATGGGCCAAAAAAAAAAAAAAAATGGATGGAACTGTCTTGATTAGAAGAGGAGTCATAGGAAGAACGATGTGAAGACAGGGACCATATCTGGAACACAGGGACCATATCTGGAAAAAAGACCAAGGCCCTGAGGCTTAAAGAGTCAAGGAAGAGTCAAGGAAGAAGGCAGCATGGTTAAGTATCAACTTAAAAATGTGATTCTTGAGGGGTGCCTGCATGGCTCAGAGGGTTAAGTCTCTGCCTTGGGCTCAGGTCATAATCTCGGGGTTCTGGGATCGAGCCCCATGTTGAGCTATCTGCTTGGAGGGGAGCCTGCTTCCCTGTCTTTCCCTGTATGCCTCTCTATTTGTGATCTCTCTCTCTGTCAAATAAATAAATAAAATCTTTAAAAAAAAAAAAAAAAGGTGATACTTGAAAATGACCAAAATAACTAACATTCTATATTTCACTAATGTCACTCTGGTGATACTATGGTTTAATAGTTTTCTGAGACTCTTAATTCCACTGAAGTGATAGAATTGCTAGAGCAGGTCCTAGGAGAGATACGCTTTTCAATCTCTTTTAAAGGTAGGCACAACCGCATATGCTCTTGGAACACAGATTAAGGAATTAGGGTAAAATGAAGGGATCAAAACATATAACCCTTGGCAGCACTAAGACACACTGAAAACTTTGAAGGCAAATAATATTCTTGAATTCTTGAAAACTCAAGCAGCATCAATCAAAGGTTGCTAGGAACCAACCATAACAGATCAAGAAAAGGATGAGGTACTTTAGAGTAAATGGAAGTTCCAATTTTATTTTTAAGAATATCAGGAAAAAATATAGTAGTATAATTAGTAGCAAGGTACCTCTGATATTTAAAAATATTGTTAAATCGATGTATCAGTATTTTTATTTTAATCAAATTATTAGTATTTTCATTAATACTTTAATTCATGTATTAATAATTTACATTAGTATTTATAAAAGTAGGAGGTAAGACGAATGGTCTATACTCATCCCAAAGAATCTACCTTTTTTTCTTTTCTGATTCCTACTCTATTTGCTTTTCAGTTGTATCAAAAGCCTGAATTACACCATCTGACAACACCCAAAGGACACAGGCTGAATGAAACATGTCTAGCAAATTATTCTAGATGAAATTAGAGTAAGAAAAGACATACTACTCAAAGTACTTGAGAATGAAATTTCAGGAAAGCTAAACTAAAGGCGACCCCCCCCCCAAAAAAAAAAGCTTTTAAATTCAAGGATCTCAGCTTCTCTCATAAAAGAGTCACAAAGTGGAAAGAGGATATAGAGAGCATTTACTGAGGATATGCCATGTGCCTGATATTTGACGAGGAGATTTACCCATGCTACTATATTCCTTATTCATAACATCTAAGCAACTTAAGTGCTAATATCCTTACACAGCTACAGACAACATACAGACAGGATAAACAATCTGTTAAGCTCAAGATGGCTAGGATGTAGTCAAACTTGAAATGTCATTTGTCAAGGTTTTCTGATACATTAGCAACATTAAATGCAACTGTATCATCAAGGCACTTGCTACCTACTTAAACACTAACAAAAGCAATGTTTAGTACCCTGCATGTAACTTATAAAAAGAAACTTATCAACATCATTCCTACTACTTAAACACTAAATACAAATAGCATCCATCACATGATAAATTAGTAATTTGTTGCTAGTTCGCATTTTTATTCAGATGAAAACTTGCAACCAAGAATCTGCTGGAGCTTAACACATAACAGTAATATCATTTTACCACCACCTGTCTAAATATATGCCCCAAAGAAACACCACATGCCATGAGTCAGTATTATGACAAAAATAAATATCTGAAAATTATTTGCTCACCCAAATCAAATATCAGGTGATTGTCACAATTAATAGAATTTTATTAGTGAAAGAGAACATTAGCACATACCTTCTTCTTACCTTATAAAATAATAACTCTTACCTTATAAAATAATCATTTCGAATCAGCAAAAGATGTTGTAGAATAGAAATGAAATATCCCTCTGCTCTAGTTTCCTTAACTGAGTTCCACACCATGTTGTAAATATCATATGCTTCAGTAAAATGATTAAGGAACACATAGATGTTATCTATCCTCTTCATAAACAACTGCATTAACATGGCATGGAATCTACTCTGTATGGCTTCAAAAGATTATTATGTGGCTTAGCCTAAAATAGACATCATGTATATTTAACATCAAATAAAACACAGGTATCTAGGATTCAGAGTAGTGGAAAGCATTTTGCAAACAACAATCTGACCTAACATTCCCTGGCTTCTCCTCCACCATCAATGTCAACCATTTGCCTCTCTCAAGCCAAGACGTTGCTGGCGGCAAAGGTAACAGGCAACTGGTTGTAAATACTATATATTAGGTTTTCAGAGTGTCTTGACCAAGAGAGCTGGTGCCAGGCATTATCCACCATGGGGTTGCCCCAGTGGAGGACAGGAACCTGGTGGATTTCTAGAAAAGCATAGGTATCTGCAGACCCACAGAGTTAACAAATGCCCACGTGAGTGTGCCCCCAAGGTGTAGGGCAGAAGCCAACAAGCAGGCTAAGGACACCCTTCTCCTAATGCTTGAAAGCAACTAGGAGAGAGGAGGTGCAAAATGTAAAAAGAAAAAAAGATAGTGTGCGCACGTGCGCGTGCACGCGCGCACACACACGAGAGGCCTAACAGAAACTATTTGTAGGTTGTAACATTGATTTCCATATGCATGTGCTCAGAAACACACACATTAAACTAATAAAAGATTATATAAAAATCAATCTGATTCATGATATGATCCTTTATGTGGAAAACAAAAGACTTGACTCTAGAGTTCTGACTGGTGTGAGGTAGTCTCCAACTGTGTTTTTTTTTTTTTAAAGATTTTATTTATTTATTTAATTTATTTATATGCTAGAACTCATACAAGAATTCAGTAAAGGGTCAGGATACAAAATCAATGCACAGAAATCAGTTGCATTTCTATACACCAACAACAAGACAGAAGAAAGAGAAATTATGGAATCGATCCCATTTACAATTGCACCCAAAACGATAAGATACCTGGGAATAAATCTAAACAAAGAAGCAAAGAATTTGTACTCAGAAAACTAGAGAATACTCTTGAAAGAAATTGAGGAAGACACAAAGACATGGAAAAGCATTCCATGCTCATGGATTTGAAAAACAAATATTGTTAAAATGTCTGTGCTACCTAGAGCAATCTACACATTTAATGCAATTCCCATCAAAATACTGTCAATTTTATTCAAAGAAATGGAACAAATAATCTGGAATAGCCATTTATATGGAACTAAAAAAGACCCTGAATTAGCCAAAGGAATGTTGAAAAGAAAACCAAAGTTGGTGGCATCACAATTCCAGACTTCAAGCTCTATTACAAAGCTATAATCAGGGGTGCCTGGGTGGCTCAGTGGTTAAGTTGACTGCCTTCGGCTCAGGTCATGATCCCGGAGACCCAGGATTGAGCCCTCCATCAGGCTCCATGCTCGGCGGAAAGCCTGCTTCTCCCTCTCTCACTCCCCCTGCTTCTGTTCCATCTCTCACTACGTTTCTCCCTGTCAAATAAATAAAATCCTTAAGAAACAAAAAAACAAACAAAAAAAAAAGCTGTAATCACCAAGACGGGATGGTACTGGCACAAAAACAAACACATAGATCAATGGAACAGAGAGCCCAAAAATGGACCCTCAACTCAATGGCCAATGAATCTTCCACAGAGCAAGAAAGAAATGTCTCTTCAACAAATAGTGTTGAGAAAATTGGACAGCCACATACAGAAAAATGAAACTGGAACATTTCCTTACACCACATACAAAAATAGACTCAAAATGGATAAAAGACCTCAATGTGAAACAGGAATCCATCAAAATCCTTGAGGAGAAGAAAGGCAATAACTCTTCAACCTCAGCCACAGCAAGGTCTTCCTAGGAACATCCCCAAAGTCAAGGGAAGAAAAGCAAAAATGAATGACTGGGACTTCATCAAGATCAAAAGCTCTTGCATAGCAAAGGAAACAGTCAACAAAACCAAAAGAAAACCGACAGAATGGGAGAAGATATTTACAAACAACAGATCAGATAAAGGGCTAATATCCAAAATCTATAAAGAACTTATCAAACTCAACACCCAAAGAAAAATAACTCAGTCAAGAAATGGGCAGAAGACATGAACAGATGTTTTTGCAGTCAGCAGACACATGAAATGTGCTCAACCTCACTTGGTATTAAGGAAATACAAATCAAAACCACAGCGGAAATCTGGGCGCCTGGGTGGCTCAGTGGGTTAAAGCCTCTGCCTTTGGTTCAGGTCATGATCTCAGGGTCCTGGGATCGAGGCCAGCATTGGGCTCTCTGCTCAGCAGGGAGCCTGCTTCCTCCTCTTTCTCTGCCTGCCTTTCTGCCTACTTGTGATCTCTGTCAAATAAATAAATAAAATCTTTAAAAAAATAAAAAACACAGTGGGAGACTACCTCACACCAGTCAGAATGGCTAAAATTACCCAGTCAGGAAATGACAGGTGTTGGCAAGGATGTAGAGAAAGAGGAACCCTCCTTCACTGTTAGTGGGAATGCAAGCTGGTACAGCCACTCTGGAAAACAGTATGGAAATTCTTCAAAAAGTTGAAAATAGAGCTACACTATGATCCAGTAATCACACTACTGGGGATTTACCCCAAAGATACAAATGTAGTGATCTGAAGGGGCACATGCACCCAGATGTTTATAGCAGCAATGTCCACAATAGCCAAACTATGGAAAGAACTTAGATGTCCATCACAAATGAATGGGTAAAGAAGATGTGATATAGCTATACAATGGAATACTATGCAGCCATCAAAAATGAAATCTTGCCATTTGAAACAATATGCATGAAACTACAGGCTATTATGCTAAGTGAAATAAGCTAATCAGAGAATGACAATTATCATATGATCTCTCTGATATAAGGAATTTGAGAGGCAGGGTAGAGGATCATGGTGGGTAGGGAGAGAAAAAAATAAAACGATGGAAGTGGGGAGGAAGTCAAACCATAAGAGACTCTTAATCTCAGGAAACAAACTCAGGGTTGCCAGGGTTGTTGGGGGGGATGGGAGGTGGGAGGGATGAGGTGGCTGTGCAATAGACGTTGGGGAGGGTATGTGCTATGCTGAGTGCGGTGACTTGTGTAAGACTGATGATTCACAGACCTGTACTCCTGAAACAAATAATATATTATGTGTTATTGAGGGTTAAAATGAATTTTAAAAGTATTAAAAAAATTCTGATTCATAAAGGTTTGACTTTATGCTGTCTTTACAGAAATGGCTTCAGAAGTTTAATATTTTGGGAGTGAAGTTTGGTTGTTTGGGGTTCAGCAACAGTTTTTCATATTTCACTAATTTCAGAACAAAAGGATATTCAAGTTCAGCTCTAATATCTTCAAGGCGATGGGAGAGCTCAAGCAAATCTTCTTCCTTATGCTCATCAAACACTTTAAGTTGGATATCCAGGCCATCATTCTTCATACATTTTAAATTCTAGCGATATTAAATAGAAATGACAATCAATGGTTTTCTTTTTAATAATGTAAAAGTTAATGAAGAACACAAATACTAAACCAATCATTTCACTGGATTTATAGCAAACACTTAAAGTGTTAAATAATACTCATATCTTATCTATATTTCAAAAAATTGTATACTCAAGCCTTTTTCTCCCCACAGATAAATTATTCTTGAAGGTAATTTATCTAAATTTCCCCCTATTCAAGTACTCCTCTAATTTAAATATTAATAAGGAGACTGCAGGGCACTTACCGGCAAGATCTCTTTCAATCCACAACGCATAAATTCATTTCTAATGTGAAGCCTGAAGTCCAAATCATCAGGAGATGTAACAAGGGCATTGATGAGCTGCATACACGCTACCTACAATAGATTGCGCAGTGAGACTAAGGCTCAGATTCCAACATTAAAGAGTCACAGAACTGAAATATCAAGGTTTTATTCCAAAAATCATTTATCTTCCTTCCAGGGAGAACCTATTAAAACAATAATCTGTGTGTAAATTATTTTAGTCAATTACAAATTAAGCAAGAAGTATCATTTCAGTGGAGGTTTTTTTTTCCTTTCTCATTTATTTGAGAGTTCTTATGGAATAAGAAAGAGAAACATTAGGCACTGGCACCATTCCATAAAAAATTCACTCTAGCCCAAAGTTAAGTTCTTGTCCAAAAAAAAATCATTCCACACACATACAACAAAAAAACTGAACATCTTACTTGAAAAATTACAGATCTCTATTGGATATAATATACTTACCTAAAATAGAATGGCAAGTTGCCATTCATCAAGAGAAACCCAAAGTTCCAAACACTTGAAGGTCAGCAATTGTCCTGAATCTGGTTAACGGGATTGTTATCACCAAAAGCTATCTTACAAGCACTGCACAATTAATTAGAATTAAGCAGGCAATGGTTCTGACACTTTGGCAAGAATTCAAAAATAATATATGTCATGTTTATTCCAAAGGTCTAAAAAAATTACATAGCTAATTAAATCCTTTAGTATATACCTTAAATGATGAAAGTGTAAAAATCACTGTATTTTCCAGTTACTTAACACCCCAAATTTCAAAGTGGATCTTTTCTTTTAACGCCTGGCTGAAATATATCGTTCATTATCTGAAATCCATATAATCAAAGCAAAAGAAATTGGAAGCAAATGAGGTGGTCTCTAAGAGAAGCACATCAACTTCGTTGATGATGATCATGCGTATTTTTCTAAGTCTACATTCTACCCAAGTCTAACAAGAATGACTGGCTTACTGATCAATATATTTAATCTCATGCTGTTCCCTAAATTGTCTTTTTTTCAATCCCTCAAGGCAAGGTTTATATGAATTTAAAATGCCTTTTTTGGATTAAGACACCGACAGGGTTCTTAGGTCCTGCTGGTTGAAATATATTGTAATTATTATATTTGATGTCTAAATAATAAAATCTGACCAGCATGCCTCTACTGTCAAAACTTAAGACTATTTAAACTGGAGGCAGGAAATGTGCCATAAGATAGATAGGGAAAAGGGAAACATTTAAAACAAAAAAAGAATAAACTTAAAATGGAGGCTACCTTTCGAGTACACATTCATTCAGCTGTAACTGGCTCATGTCACAAAGTTTAAGATGCTTTCTATCTACCACCTTGCCAGTAATTACCTGATAGGCACAAAAATAGCTTTTCAGCAGTAGTATATAGTTTAAAAAGATTTCAAAGGACATTTAAATAATGTTTCTCTACATTAAGAGCAATTAAATTAATATTAGTTGCTAGGTTTCTGGAAAAGACATGAATTATAGACAACTCAAAGCAGCAAAAATAAGCAGCATAAAAATTAGCAGGAAATAGGACTTAAATGTAAAGTAAATTTTTGCAGAACAGCAGCAGCATGAAACTGAAGAGTAAGAAGGGAAAAGGATAATCCAAATTCTTCCCAAGAAAACAGCCTAAATGGCAGTTTCCTATAAAAGGAAAAACAGAAAATTGATTTAAGCTGAAATAATGAATTTAAGTTAATTATCTAAAATCCCTTCCAATTCCAATGGTAATTTGCCATTATTATGGCCTATAACCAATCTTTAATCAATGTCATGTAAATATATATCTATGAACATATGCAAGCATAGAGCAAAATGTAGTGTTTCCTTACAGAAAAATAATTCTATCATCAACGTAATTATCAAAGAGTTCCTGGGGTGCCTGGGTGGCTCAGTTGGTAAGGGTCTGCCTTCAGCTCAGGTCATGATTCCAGAGACCAGGGATCAAGCCCCACATCTGGTTCCTGGCTCTGCAGGAAGCCTGCTTCTCCCACTCTGAGTCCCCCTGCTTGTGTTCCCTCTTTAGCTATGTTTCTCTCTGTCAAATAAATAAACAAAATCCAGGCGCCTGGGTGGCTCAATGGATTAAGCCTCTGCCTTCGGCTCAGGTCATGATCTCAGGGTCCTGGGATCGAGGCCCACATCAGACTCTTCGCTCAGCAAGGAGCCTGCTTCCACCTGCCTCTCTGCCTACTTGTGATCTCTCTCTGTCAAATAAATAAATAACATCTTTATTATAACATCTTTAAATAAATAAACAAACAAAATCCTTTTAAAAAAAAAGATCAAAGAGGTCCTTCTAGGTTTTTAACATGGATACTGAGCTACATAGACTCATTTAATCATACAGTTTCTCACGAACATTGCATACCAGCAGAAGCAGAGGCCAATATAGCATCTATATCTGAAATCAGTTCCTACAGACAGTGGGAAAGGCTCAGAAACTATGAAGGTAAATAAGATATACTGCCTACCCTCATGAATATAGATACAATGATAGAAATACACTTTGTAAAAGAGAAATATTCCACATATAATGGGAATGTGGAGAAACTAAAGACAAGGACAGCCGGATAAAAGCACAGGCTCTTAAGGATGAATAGGAAGGCAGCCTGAAGAAGTGAAGGATCGAGATGAGATGTCTGAAGCATCTAAAGAATAAACCTATTAGAAGACATGGGACCTTCCATTGAATTACAAGGAATTCCAATTTCCTGAGCAGTTTGTGAGGGTAAGAGGGGAGACAGCAGTGCAAGGAGTCATGAGAAACAAGGCTGGACAAGAGGACAGGCCAGGTGAGGCACAATCTCCTGTGCCACATCAGAAAATTCAGGTTCAGCCAGAAAGAGGGGAAATCACAAGAGATTCTATGTAAAGGAGAGGGAACAGTAGAAGGAACAGTGTAAGTTAAGAAGCTGTCATAGAAGCAACTTGTGTGAACAGTGATGAGAGCCTGAACATTCAAAATGTAAGAGAAACTGATAGAATTTGCTGCTTGGGTGGACATGAGGTTGACTCAAAAATTCATGAGAGCCTCCTCACCTTTGTTCTTCAATTAGATAGAAGGTAAAAACCATTAACAGAGCTATAAAATGCAAGGAGAGAAACAGCTTTTAGAGAATAGGATAAATCCTGCTTTTAAAATTCTGAGACTGAAATGTATATTAGGAGGGGCATCTGGGTGGTTCAGTGGGTTAAGCATTCTGACTCTTGATTTCAGCTCAGGTCATGATCTCAGGGTCACAAGAGAGAGCCCCACATCCAGTGCCTTGCTGAGCATAGAGCCTGCTTAAGATTAATTTGCATTTAACATATTGTTTCAACAGCATCACAAAATGTTCTTCCCTGTGGAATAGATGAGGGTAAGAAAACCAAGAGATGCTGCCTCCTGGAAGCATCCTAATTTAAAGCTTCTACCTTTGGACATCAAAATACAGAATTCACTGTGTATCTGATCAACCATTTCATTACCTTTAAGACTATTTTATTGGTTCCCACTAAGCACTTGTAAGTGCTAGGGATACAGATGTGGAAAAAGAAATCACTCTCAAAAATGAAGAGTCAAGATGGACTCCAAGGTTTTTGGCCTGCGCAATTCAAAGGATGGGGATTACCATTTATTATGGTGTAAAATAAATCATTTGTTAAGATGGGAGAAAGAGGCTTGGGAAGACAGATCAGGGGAGCTGGGTTTTAGAGATATTAAGTTAGAAATATCTATTAATGATCAGCATTGAAAAAAGTAGAGAAGGAAACTGGCTATAGGAAACCCAGGTTCAAGAAAAACACGACCACAGCAACCGCACATAAAACTCAGGGTCTTACATGGAACCACCCAGAAGCAGCAGAGAGAAAAGACATACAGAAACTGATGGGGCATTTCGATTGCAGGTTTTGCTTTGAAGGCTGGGGAAATAAAGTAAAAAGGCATCAGTGAGGTAGAAGAAAAAGGTGCCCAGGAATTATGGGAGGAAAATATCTCAATGGAGAGAATGATCAACTGAGTCAGCGGACCTAATACATCAGCTAAGACAACCAGTAAATTACTGCTGCACTTGGTCGATTAGTGATTTGACAAAAACAGTTGCTATAAAGAGAGTTGCTGTCCCAACTAGAAAAACACCTGCCTTTTCATATGTACCATATGCAACCAAGACAATCAGTGCTAAAATACTCTCCTTCCATCTTAAAATACTCTCCAAACACATCTTTATACTTTGAAATACTGCTTTTTAACCTTTGATCTCAGCAAGTAAAAACACTTCTCTTTAGGTGTTAAATCATGGACTCAGTTCTAATGATTTGGAAAGCAGATACTGGAAGTTCATTTTGTTCCTCTTGTCTGAATTATCAAGAAGGAGGCTTACATGAGAAAAAGTGTTTTTAGCATAACGTGTAGCAGGAGGGTGTGTGTGTGTGCATGTGTGTGCATGTGTCCATCTAGGGCTTTGGATAGCTGAAGGTTTCCTCAAGAGCAGCAGCAAACAGAAGGTGCACTGCAAGGACTGGGACCTGCCAAGCCCACAGACCAAGCCAAGGAAAATGAGCAGCCAGAAGTATAATTACAAATAGTGGAACAAATGTCAGCAATGCAGTAAACTAGAAGATGCAGACACACAACAGGGGGCAAAGTAAATAAACTGTAAACAGAAATCTCAAAGATAGTTAATATGAGGGACAGATGTGTTCAAAAGCAATCTCAGTAACAAAGCAAATGATCAAAGAAAAATCATTAGACCTAGAAAGAGGCTAATGAGCAAGACAAAGAAAGGAACATGCCACCATCTCCAACACCTCATCAGCAAGAGTAGCTTTCTGCCCTTGAAAACAGTCACATTTCTTCATCTGTGAATACCCATCACCTAAATTTCGTCTAGTACACAATTTAACATACCCCCATCATCATGTTCAATGCAAAGATGAGAAAAGATAAAAACTTAATGCATTTTTAAACTTTGACCCAAAACCTTTGACCCTTTCAGATGAAAGTTAAGCCCAAAATTCAAGGTACTCTACAGGTGTGATGCCTAAGGCTCAAACATAAAGTTCATTCAGTTTGTTGAAAGACCACCAGAGTGAATGCTTCCCCAATGACTGTGCTGAAGGAACAGACAAGGTATCTCACAGCCAACCGAAGAATATTCTTTAGAAAGCTCACACTTTGGGGCGCCTGGGTGGCTCAGTGGGTTGAAGCCTCTGCGTTGGCTCAGGTCATGATCTCAGGGTCCTGGGATCAAAGCCCACGTCGGCTCCCTGCTTCCTCCTCTCTCTCTGCCT